>CAUYQV010028985.1:0-12594 GCA_963574575.1 Galagoides demidoff | reverse complement strand
AGCCCGGGCCCAACAAACAACAATGATGGCTGCAACCAAAAAATGGCCGGGCATTGTGGCGGGCGCCTGTGGTCCCAGCTACTTGGGAGGTGGAGGCAGGAGACTCTCTTGAGCCCAGGAGTTGGAGGTTGCTATGAGCTGTGATGCCATGGCACTCTACCCAGGGGGATAGCTTGAGGCTCCATCTCAACAGCAACAAAAAAAGTTGTTTAGAATTTATTCCCTACTTCCAGGTGAGTTACCAAAAGAGAGTGTTGAAGTGACGTACCCAAGGCCCAGCCTGATTGACTGGCAGGTACGAGAATCTTCTTTCCTGCTCATCTCTCCATTCGCCCCTTTACAAGTACCTAAAATTTCCAGAATTGAGAGTCATTTCTCCGTGTCTTAAAAGTCCTTCCGGGGGGCAGCGCCTGTAGCTCAGTGAATAGGACACTGGCCCCATATACCAGAGGTGGTGGGTTCAAACCCAGCCCTGATCCAAAAAAAAAAAAAAAGTCCTTCCGTAGGGCAGCGCCTGTGGCTCAAGGAGTAGGGTGCTGGTCCCCTATGCCAGGGAGTGGGGGTTTTGAACCCGACCCCTGCCAAAATTGCAAAAATAAAAAGTCCTTCTATAAAAGTCCAAACCTTAGGGGAGGAATAGCAGTTGCAGCTTTCAGCCAACTTTCATGTAGTAGGCTATTCTTCCTCATACCCCCTTTTTATGAGAGAGAGAGTCTCACTCTGTTGCCCAGGCTGGAATACCATGGTGTCATCACAGCTCACAGAAACCTCAAACTCCTGGGCTTAAGAGATACTCTTGCTTCAGCCTCCAGTAGCTGGGCCTGCAGGCACCTACCACACACATGGCTAGTTTTAGTAGAGATGGGTTCTCACTCTTGCTCAGGCTGGTCTCGAACTGAGCTTGAGGGATCCTCCAGCCTCAGCCTCCGCCTCCCAGAGTGCAGGAGCCACAGTGACTCATGCCCCTTTCTGAGATCATTAGCAGGAAGCCAGGCTTTCAGGGAATAAGGCAGGAAAGATGCCTTACCCCATTGGAGGAGGAGAAAGGAAAAGTCAGCAGGTAGGAATTTGCCAAAAACAAACCTCCTTCTTTGAGGCTGGTCAGGCTTCCAGCTGGGTAGAATGGCAGCTTGCAACCTCATTAATTAAGCTTCCTCTTGGGAGTGTGTCTTAAATACCAAGCAATAAAATAGTCTGGGAGTGGACGTGTTTAATGCAGTTGAGGTTTATTTAAACTTATGCACCTTCCTCACTGATTCTTTTACTTCCTCTGTCCTTGTAACATAAGCAGCCCTAAGGACTGGCCCCAGGCCCCCTTTCCTGGACTTTCAGTTTGGAGCTCTCTCACCTTTTTGACTTAGACAATTGGGAGGCCACACTCCCAAATTTCTCTCTAATCCAGGGGTTGGCGAACTTATTATTATTTGGGGGAGCAAACTTTTCCTGTAAATGGCCAGATAGTAAATATTTTAGGCTTTCTGGGAGATATGATCTCTGCTGAAACTACTCACTTCTGCCTAGGCAGCCAGAAGGCAGCCAAAGATAATATGTAAATGAATAGGTGTGGCTATGTGCCAATAAAACTTTATTTATGAACACAGAAATTTGAAGTTCATGTACTTTTCCCTTGCCACAAATTCTTCTTCTTCAAGTTTTTCTCTAACCACTTAAAAATGTATCAAGTCTTCTTAGCTGGTGCGTCTTAGAAAAGCAGCCCTGTTAACCCCCCCTCTGACCACCTTCTTCAAGAGGTCTCCTGCTGTCAAAAATCCTTGCACTTGTGGTTGCTGATGTAAAGATTGTCCTGTCCTTTATGCAACCTGCAAAATAGCTGTTCCTCTTGACTCCTTTATTTCTTGTAGGATACCAGAATTTTCTTTTCTTTTCTTTTTTCTTTCTTTTTCTTTTTTTTTTTTTTTTTGAGACAAGGTCTCACTGTGTTGCCCTAAGGTAGAGTGCCATGGCATCATAGCTTACAGCAACCCCAAATGCTTGGACTCAAGCCATCCTCTTGCCTCAGCCTCCCAAGTAGCTGGAACTACAGGCACCGCCCACAATGCCTGGCTGTTTTTGTCTTTTTTTTTTGGGAGACAGAGTCTCGCTTTGGCTCAGGCTGGCTCAGGCTGGTCTCTAACTCCTGAGCTCAGGCGAGCCACCTGCTTCAGTCTCCCAGAGTGCTAGGATTATAGGCGTGAACCACTGCCACCTGTTGCAATACCAGAATTTTCTTTTTTTTTTTTTTTTTGAGACAGAGTCTCACTATGTCGCCCTGGGCAGAGTGCTGTGGCATCACAGATCACAGCAACCTCCAGCTCTTGGGCTTAAGCAATTCTCTTGCATCACCCTCCAAATAGCTAGGACTACAGGCGCCCGCCACAATGCCTGGTTATTTTTTTGTTGCAGTTGTCATTGTTGTTTAGCTGGCCTGGGCCAGGCTTGAACCTTCCAGCCTCAGTGTTTGTGACCAGTGCTGTAACCACTGTGCTATGGGCACCGAGCCCCCAGAATTTACTTAGAGTACTAGACTGGAACACTGAGGGTCACTTGGTTCCTATGTGTCATCCGTTCTGCAAAACCAGCATCCACATACAATGCATCCAGCGCCTGTCCCTGTCCCCTGCCCCCAAAGTTCTATATACCCATGTTAATTCTTGTAAAGCAAGCTTTTCATCAAAGAACCTCCATCATAGTCTCTCTGGCATGTTGCACACACTAACCCAGCCTGCAGCCCCTCCCCTTGTACAGATGCAGGTTTGCCTCTGAGAGAGTTTTCTATTTTCACCTACACTATCTCCCTACACTGAGTTTCTGTGCAGACCAAAATAACCGGCCTTCAGTAGGTGAAATGAACATGGCAAGGGGCAGGGAGGAGGCTCCTACCTCTATGACTTTGCTCCTGGACTTCTCCCTCATGAATTTCTTTCTCTACATCCATGGACCCATAAAAAGACTCATGACCAACCATACTGAGATACCCCCTTTGAAACCACCCTTACAAAATGATGAAGGGGTACAAAGTAAAAACTAAAGTCCTCCCCCCAGCCCTGCGAAGGAGCAGACTTAGCTAAGAGAATGAGAATAGTCAGCCATTGTCCCTCTCATTTGCTTGATAATAATCGGTGTTGCCTCTGTTGGCTTCTTTACCCTGGAGTAGTTTTTGAGGTATCTTCCAGGTCCTGCATTCCAGGGAACTGACTCCGCTGGTCTTGGACCCTCCACTCAAGGCTCTGCGTTCTGGCATCTCACCTAGATAGACAGCGGCCCAGACCAAAGGACGAATGGGTCTATCATGAAACCAGCCAATCAGCAGACCCTGACTGCCTGATCTTTTGCTAACAAACTGTCACTAAAAATCCTGTCTCCCCAATTCTCAGAGGGGCAGATTTGAGAGAGTTCTCCTGTCTCCCCACCTAGCGCTTTCTAGGACCCCCTCTGTCTCTGAATAATCGGCTTGGGCAGCAGGCAGAGGAACCTGGCTGGGCCGCAACACCTTCACAAACACTGGGGTGGCTATCGTAAAAACACAATAACTGTTGTTTGTGACAGGTGCCAAGGTTCGTGCCTGTAATCCTAGCACTCTGGGAGGCTGGGGTGGGAGGATTGCCTGAGCTCAGGAGCTCAAGACCAACCTGAGTAAGAGGGAAACTCTGTCTCTACTAAAAAAAAAAAAACTAACTGGATGTTGTGGTAGGTGCCTGTAGTCCCAGCTACTCAGTGGGCTGAAGCAAGAGGATTGCTTGAGCCCAAGAGCTTGAGGTTGCTGTGAGGTATGATGACCCCATGGCACTCCAACCAGATCAACAGAGACTCTGTCTCAAAAAACAAACAAACAAAACAAGTATTGGTGAGGATGTGGAGAAATTGGAACCTTCCTCCACTGTTGATAATAATGTAAAAAACGTAAAATAGTGAGCTGCTTTGGAAAACAATCCAGCAGTTTCTCTAAAGGCTAAAGACAGAGTTACTATATATCCCAGGAAGTCCACTCTAAGATATATACTACAGCAAACTGAAAACACATCCACACAAAAACCTGTACACAACTGTGATTAGCAGCATTATTCATGACAGCTTAAAAGTAGAAATAGCCCAACAGCTGATGAATGGATAAACAAAATGTGGTCTGTCCATGAAATGGAAGATTATTAGGACGTTCCATTAAATGGAATGAAGTTCTGATACATGTGCATACACCGTAAGTGGATGTTGACAAGATTATGATAAGTAAAAAGTCAGACACAAATTCCCACATTTTGTATCATTCCATTAATACGTAATGTCCAGAGTAGGCAAATCTCTACAGCTTGAAAGTAGATTAGTGGTTGACTAGGACTGGAATGGGGGTGAGGGGTGCAGAGAAAATAGCAGGTAACTTGCTAGTGGGTTTAATGAATTATTCAAAAATTGATTGAGGTTGGCTTAGCACCTCTAGTAGCCCAAGCAGCCAGGGTGCCAGCCACATACACCAGAGCTGGCAGGTTTGAATCCAGCCCAGGCCCTCCAAACAACAATGACAACTACAACCAAAAAAAAATGTATAGCCGGGCAATGTAGTGGGTGCCTGTGTATTGCAGGAAGAACGAGGCCCAACGGAGAGAAAGAGAACCCAAGCACCATAGTTATAAGAGGAAGGGCTTTATTCATCAGCTGGGAGCTTAGGGCAGAGAAGATTTCCAAAATGGCCACGCCCCCCAACTGGCTTGGTCTTTTCCTTTTTATTGACAGTCAAAAAGTTCCACCCCACAGGTACCCTTCTCATTGGCCAGTTTGAATCAAGTGGGAGATGCTACTCCAGCCCCTACAGAACTACAGGATTTCACAGAACTTGGAAATTTCCAAGTTCCAGGGGGTTAAGCCTATAAATTCCCAAGAGCTGAGTCACCATAGAGAGGACCCTGCAGGTGCATCCTCGTGGTCTCCCTGAGAAGACCTGTTCTCCTGGACCTCACCCCTCTCCGGTATCCTCTCTCATGTGGTCCCAGCTACTTGGGAGGCAGAGGCAAGAGAATCACTTAAGCCCAAGACTTGGAGGTTGCTGTGAGCTGTGACACCACGGCACTCTACCCAGGGTGACAGCTCGAGACTCTGTCTCATAAAAAAAAAAAAATTGACTGAGGTGATGGTTGTACAACCCTGTGAAGACACTAAAAAAATCATTGAATTGGCTGGCACCTGTGGCTCAAAGGTGTAGGGCGCTGGCTCCATATGCTGGAGATGGTGGATTCAAACCCAGCCCCGGCCAAAAAAAACTGCAAAAAAAAATCATTGAATTGGGTGGCACCTGTGGCTCAAAGGAATAGGGTGCTGGCCCCATATGCCAGAAGTGGTGGGTTCAAACCCAGCCCTGGCCAAAAACTGGAAAAAAAAATTATTGAATTGCCCTTTAAATGAGTGAATTATATAGTATATGAATTAGATATGAATAACACTTTTTTTTTAAAAAAAGAAAGGTTCATGGCCAAACTAGATAATTATAATTTGACCTTTAAAGAAAAAGTTATCAATATTTTGTAGCTACATTATAATCTGTTTCATCAGTTGGCATTATAGCCTACCTTGTAATTATTTTCTGCCTGTATTTCAGTTACCCAACTACACTGCAAACCCTCATATTTTCAAATGTAGGTGCTCGTGTTCATCGACTTAATTCAGAACACAATGCTGAGTAGTCAAAATAAAGTACAGTAATTTAAATTTCTGGAGATAGTGGTGATAGGTTATTGAGCGTGAGCATGTCAAACACAGCTTACAAGCTACCGCACTGAGGAAGTGGGAAGGAGACCAATCCGGAGTTTCACTGGCAAATGGCTATGCCTTGTGCTTGCCATTGTTCACCCCTCAGACATGGAGGGCTTGGACATGGGCTAGATTTCTGGCCTACTGCAGAACAGAGGGCCTGGAAATTAGGGTATTTAGTTATGCTTATGTTTCCGATTCCCTATCCAGAAACCATAATACGGAACTATATATATATATTTTTTAATTTATTAATTTGTATCTTTAACAAATACTGGTGAAGAACCTGTGCGCCCAGCATGGGGCCCAGAGCCTATTTAAGTAAATGTGATCAGTGCTGGTGTGGTTGCTAGCTTGCTGCTTACTCAGCATGCGGGGCTCTAAATTCCATTTGCAAGCAGCCTTTTTCTAAAAGTTTGTATTTGGCACATGGTTTCTTGAAAGATATCAATTAATAAAATGCGAAAGTGTGTATTCAACTCATAGTGACTAGGTCAGCAAGAAATGAAGTATTTGGAAACCAATAAAATCCTGTTCATGTTTAGCATGTCCTCTGGAGAGCATCTGTGATCCGTCCACAATTATATCCAAATAAATGTTCCCAGCACGTGGATTAAAGTACCTGAATAATATTCTAGGGTCCCAAAAGACTTTCTACCCCGAATACTATTCCGAGGAAAGATGCAGCAATGTATTAAATGACTGTAAGGTTTGACTTCAGCGGAATGCGGTGGAAAATCATTTGTCTTTCAAGCATCTCAATTTGAATGACCTAATTCTCAGCAAGTAAAAATGCAAATTCAAAGCTAGAGATAGGCAAAGGAGGGCCCTTGAAAAGCCACCTTGCCTCAGACTTGCTTTACAGCCTCATTTTCAAGGTTACTCAGCTCCTGGAAGGCCACTCTGAACCTGGGCAAGTTCCCCAAAGTCAGAGCGCCCACCTACCTACAAGCATGGGACCATAACTGTAGTTCATAAAAACAGCTCCCACTTGCTTGGAGTAGCTTCCTTTTGTTTGTTCCTTGGGTATCCATAATGGTGGTGACCAATGATTCAGAATTTGGACTCCTAGCTGATCACATTGGCTTTGCTTTGAGACTTAGTTTCCTCTTGCTGCTGCAACAAATCACCACATACTCTGTGGCTGATAAAATAATAGCACGCATTTGTTAGCTCGTGGTTCTGGAGGTCAAAAGTCAGAAACGGCTTTCACTGGGCTAAAATCAAGGTGTCAGCAGGGCCAGTTCCTTGGGAGGTTCTAGGGGAGAACCTTTTCCAGTTTTACGGGCCACCAGTGTTCCTTGGTTTGTGGCCTTTTTCTCCATCTTAAAAGCATAACATCTTCCAATCTCCACGTCCCTCTTCTAAGGACCCACACTGGGCCCACCAGGGTGATCCAGAATCATCTCTCCATCTCAAGATCCTTAACTGAAGCACATCAGCAAAGCCCCTTTTCTTGCCTACGGTTGCATATTCACAGGGTTCAGGGATTAAGATGTGGACATTTTGAAGGCAATTTAATGAATTGCCACAGAGACACCACAAAGAGGAGGGATCCTTGATTCAGGAGCAGCATCACCATCATTATCGTGATTGTGACCATTGCCTTTGAACACCTACCATAGTTCATCATTTCACACCACCGTAAACGACACTGGAGTTAAGTATTTACAGATGACAACGCTGAAGCTCTGGGGACCTTAACATCTTGCCAAGTATCCCACAGCTCTTAACCCAGTCCCTTTCTATTGCAAAGCTCGTGATTTTAAACACTACCAGTGAATTTAGTTTGGCCTTTCCTGGTCACCCCCACCATTCCTGCCCAGTGCTGGCAAGCACCTTGACCTCACCTTCCTGCCTTCTCCTGTCCAGCCTCTTGGTGAAGCTCTGGTATAGCTTGCTGGTCCCATTGTCCAACCAATGGCCAATAATTAGCTCAATGGGTAAGGACAGCATAGGATCTGCCTACCTGCCTCCTTCAGTAGGAGGGTATGTGTGTGCCAGTCATGTGATACTTGCTCCGTGCCTACTATGTACCAGGCACAGTACCAGGCCCTGGCAATTTGCCAAGTTTACCTGAAACTATTCTGTATATCACTGATGCCACATCCACGGTAGACTTTTGATTTTAGTAATGCAACTTGGGCTGTACTTTATGATTTAAAACAAACAGTTATTCATGACCGGAATTTCATGCATACTTAAAATGAAGAAGAAGACAAGGTGTAGATACTTAAGATTCCGTCACTGTCTTTTCACTACCCAAGGCAATATTCTCTGATTTTTACCTGGTTCGTTAATTTTATGTAATTATAAGTAAAGATCCTTCCTGACTTCCAAGGGATAAACTGAGGCACAGAATAGCTATTTGGGCTCAGTGCCCATAGCACAGTGGTTACTCAGCCGGCCGCATACACCAAGGCTGGTGGGTTCGAATCCAGCCCAGGCCAGCTAAACAACAATGACAACTGCAACAAGAAAATAGCCAGGTGGTGTGGCGGGCACTTGTCCCAACTGCTCAGAAGGGTGAGGCGAGAGAATCGCTTAAGCCCAAGAGTGTGAGGTTGCTGTAAGCTGTGACACCATGGCACTCTACCAAGGGTGACATAGTGAGACTCTGTTTCAAAAAAAAAAAGAAAGAAAGAAAGAAAGAAAGAAAAAGGAATAGTTATTTGATCCAGCAAGAGGAAGAAAAAGAACCCAGGGAGAATCCAAGACTGTGGTAGCTACTTCTAGAAACCGTGAGCCAGCTCTGATAAACGTCCACTTTCATGACTTAGAAATATCTGGAAAGATGAGCTTGTCCCGTATCTGTGACAGATCACTTGAATTTGCCTACCTGCTTTATTTGGATTATGCCTAGAAATCTTCGCAATACTTGAAAAAAATTCCAAATTGTCACTGTCCTGAGATTGGGTGCATGAGGTTGCCGAGTGAAGACATTGTTTATTTTAAAGATGAAAGAGACTTGAGTATGTCTCTCTATTAAGTAGGAGAGACAGAAGAGAGAAAGCAATTAAAAACAGAGGAAAAACAATAGCCACAAATTAGAAACAACTCTACCATCAGAAAAGGGATAAACAGTAAGTGTCACATCCATAAAACGGAATGTAGTTCCGTAATAAAGATGCACAACCACTTCTGCCCACCAAATGGATGACTCTCAAAGTCATTACGGAGACGCAAAGGAGTATGTCCGCAGGAGTCGCTTACAGGACATTCTGGAAAATGCAAACTAATTGACAGTGACAGAAAGTAGATCAGTGGTTGCCTAAGGTCGGAAGCAGAGAGGAGAGAATCAACAGCAAAGAGACACAAGGAAACTCTCGGGAGGTGATGCAAGTATTGTCTTGATGATTGTGGTGCTGCTTTCACAGGCGTCAAAAAGTCAATAAATTGTGTACTTTAAACGGATGTTGTTTATTGTAAATGAATTATACTCCAATAAAGTTGATTTCAAAAAGACAGAGGGAGGCTCCTCGGGGTCCCCTGGACTAGATGAGGAAGCTCTCTGTTGGGGGGGCCTAACGCAATCACACATGAACTCTCTCCCTCCTCCTCCTCTTCTCCTTAAGGCAAAGACACACCGATCTGGCCAGCCCCACCCCCCAGAAGTTCCAGCTAAAAGACCCTAACTTTCCAGGCAAACTATGGAATGTGCCCACCCCCTGAAGTCCCATAGAAAAGGGGCAGTCTCTAACTACCCCAGGGCCAGATGCCACCTTTGCACTGCCCAGGCGGGTCACCCTCCCCTTTCAATAAACCTGGCCTGGACATCTCTGCTCCGGTCTTGTCTCTGGACACCACTGCTTACACCCTTCCCCCTCTTCCACTGAGAAGGAAGGGAAGCAGGCCACAGCAGGCATGGTCACAGGTCCGTTCACAGATGAGGAAGGAGGGGGTGCAGAGAGAGGAGGTGGCTAGCCACCGTTTGTTAGAATGTGTCTCAAAACCTCCCCTCAAGGCTGGCCCCAGCCAGAAACATAAACGTGGCTCACCCGGAGCTCTACTCACTCCCAGAGACTCACACTGCCACAACTTAACCCACCCCGATGTGCTATCCAGGCAGAGAGTCTGCAAGGTCGAACCTTCCCCTGCTCCCTCTACATGGTGTTCTGTCACATGGAGTCCCTGAGAGCTCCCAGGCAAACTGGCTGAGGTGTTTTGAATGTCATCTTCTTTGATTTCTTCTAAGTGGCTTTTTTTTCTTATTTCTTCCCGTGTCCTTTTAATCACTGGCAGTTCCAGAAGCCGTAAGAAGGTGGGAGTAAAGGCTTATTCAGAAGGCTTCAGGTGGAGAGGAGGGCCTGAAAGATAGGGATCTGCCAGCAGCACCTCTGTGGTTATCGACTCTTTTATTCAACCACTTAGCAGAGCATATCAGACAGAATTTTGCAATAACAAAGACAGAGCCATAGCAACCAGACTACAAAGAGCAGCAGCCCAGGCTTCTGGAAATGGCTCCAAGTCTCTGAAGAGATGTTAGCAGTTTACCGCTTCCATTGCTCTCTGTGTTTGTTTCCTTTCTGTAGCCACTGGAGATAGGCTGTATTTTTTTTTTTACACACCCCAAAGCTAGGGAAATTTTAATTTAGCATAGCCGGGTGCATGAGCCTAAGGCTGGAATTCCTCAACTAATGGAAGTGCTAGATAGGAATTGTTTTTCTAAGTCATGAAAAATATCCTCCTTAGAACATATTTTCTTAGTGGTTATCTAATATCTGGTGCCTTTTTCTATTAACAACAACTTTTTTATCCTTCTGAAAAGAAGCAGAAGTTATTAAGAAAAGGAGCCAAAAAACCTTTCTCTAACACTGTCTAGTTCCCTGAAAATCCTTCACCAGCAGTGAGTCTCTCATGGAAATTGAAAACTGATCTGGGCCAGCATGGTGGCTCCTGCCCGTAATCCTAGCACTTTGGGAGGCCAAGGTGGGAGGATCGCTTGAACTCGGGAGTTGCAGACCAGCCTGAGCAAGAGCGAGACCTCACAGACCAGCCTGAGCAAGAGCGAGACCTCATCTCTACTAAAACTAGAAAAATCAGCCAGGTGTTATGGTCAGTGCCTGTAGTCCCAGTTATTTGGGAGGCTGAGGCAGGAAGGTGGCTTGAACCCAAGAGTTTGAGATTGCTGTGAGCTATGATGCCAAAGCACTCTATCCAGAGCGAAAGGGTGAGGCTATCTCAAAAAAAAAAACCTGATCTGGGTCCTCACCCTTGCCTCATAGCCCCTGCCATTCCTCCACTAGCCATTTGGGTTTTTACAAAAGAATAATGATGTGAGACCCTACAAAAATATGCAAAATGTGGCTATAGCTGTAAAGGTAAGCACACGGCCCCGCAGTGTCCATGTGGGGCCTGCCCCTCTGACTGACCACCAAAACACTCATACACTTGATGTTTAAAAGTGAACAGGCTACTGGAGGAATTGAAAGCAGGAACATGAATACTTGTACGTGTATGTTCATAGTGGCACTATTTACAAGAGCCAAGAGATGGAAATAACCCAAATGTCCATGGACAGATGAATGGACAAATGTTGTCTACCTATGTGAGGGAAGATTATTCAGCCATGAAAAGTACTACAGTGCTGATCCATGCACAATAGCCCTCAAAGAATTATGCTCAGTGAAAGAAGCCAGACGCAAAAGGCCACATGGTGCATGATTTCATTTCTAGGAAATGTCCAGAATAAGCAGATCCCTAGAGACAGAAAGCGGATAAGGCTAAGGGCAGAGGCGAGTGAGGAATGACTGCTAAAGGCATATGGTGTTTCCTTTTGGGTGGATGACAAAGTTCCGGATCGTAGATAGTGGTGATGGTTATACGCACTGAATCATACACTGGGAAACTTTATGTTATGTGAATTTTGCCTCAATTAAAAAATACCTGTTTTCCGGCTCAGTGCCTGTAGCACCGTGGTTACGGTGCTGGCCACATGCACCAGGGCTGGCAGGTTTGAACCTGGCTCAGGCCAGCTAAACAACAGTGACAACTGCAACAAAAAAATAGCCAGGCATTGTGGCGGGGGCCTGTAGTCCCAGCTACTTGGGAGGCTGAGGCAAGAGAATCTCTTAACCCCAAGAGTTTGAGGTTGCTGTGAGCTGTGACGCCATAGCACTTTACAAAGGGTGACATAGTGATAATATTTCTCACAAAAAAAAAAAAAAAAAAAAAAAAAATCTGTTTTCTTAAAAGTTGCTGAAAATAGATTTGAAGAATTCTCACCACAGAAAAGAAGTCTGTGAGGCAATGTATATGTTAATTCGCTTGAGGTAGCCATTTCACAACGTATACATATTTCAAAACAACATATTGTACACGATAAATATATACAATTTTTATGTGTAAACTTAAATAAATCTAAAAGTCAAAAATAATTTTTAAAAAACTTTTAAAAAGAACTTTCCCTCAGAAATAAAATATTCTGGCTCGGCGCCTGTGGCTCAATTGGCTAAGGCGCCAGCCACCTACACCTAAGGTGGTGGGTTCGAATCCCCAGCCCGGGCCCGCCAAACAACAATGAGGGCTGCAACCAAAAAATGGCCGGGCACTGTGGCGGGCGCCTGTGGTCCCAGCTACTTGGGAGGCGGAGGCAGGAGACTCGCTTGAGCCCAGTAGTTGGAGGTTGCTATGAGCTGTGATGCCATGGCACTCTACCCAGGGGGATAGCTTGAGTCTCCGTCTCAAAAAAAAAAAAAAAACAAAGAAATGTGACACTTATGCCTATACACTTTAGTGTTCTAATTAGAAAAGGATGCTGGATTTTATCAAATGCTTTTTCTGCATCTATTGAGAGAATCATATGGCCTTTGGTTTTACTTCTACTAATATGGTGAATAACGTTCATGGACTTGTGTA
>CAUYQV010028982.1:0-64546 GCA_963574575.1 Galagoides demidoff | reverse complement strand
GAAGGCTTCTCAAAGAATTGACTGTAGATCTACCTTTTGATCCAGCAATTTCACTACTAGGTATTTGCCCATAGGAAAATAAAGTCACTTAATCAAAAAGACACCTGCATTATCATGTTTATTGCAGCACATTTCACAATTGCAAAGATGTGGAATGTCAGAGCCAGGATGTCAGGCCGCTGGCCCCAACCCATTAAACTCTCAGGACGCTGAACGCTATGCTATACATTTTAACTCTTGGTATATCTCTTTCAGGTCTGGGGTGCCAAAGCACCGTAGAAGTCAGTCAGTACTAGTAGGAGCGAGCATCTCAGCAGCAGTCTGTCAGTCTTAGTCCCCCTGCAGTAGACTCTCCCGAGGCTATTTATACCAGTGATACACCATAGGTGTGGAGACTACTATGCAATAATGTCAGTGTCCTCGTTTCGTGCTCTTATGTGCTCTCGTGCTCTTTAACGAAAGACCAATGATGTGAAATCCCTTCCCCATTCCCTTATTGCCAAAGTATTTCTCACAGGTGCCTCCTACAGTGTGTACCCATCAATTCATGAGTGGATTAAGAAAATATGACTACCCCACCATGGAGTATTACTCAGCTATAAAAAGGAATGAAATGATGTCTTTTGCAGAAAGTAGGAATAGACTAGAGGTGATTATCCTAAACAAAGCATCTCAGGAATGAAAAACCAAACACCAGGCTCAGCACCCATAGCACAATGGTTACGGCACCAGCCACATACACTAAGGCTGGCAGGTTTGAACCCAGCCTGGGCCAGCTAAACAACAATGACAACTGCAACAAAAAATAGCTGGGTGTTGTGACGGGGACCTGTAATCCCAGCTACTTGTGAGGCTAAGATAAGAGAATCGGTTAAGCCCAAAAGTTGGAGGTTGCTATGATGCCACAGTACTCTACAGAGGGCAATGTAGTGAGACTCTCAAAAAAAAGAAGAAAAAACAAACACCATATATATTCCCTAATAGTTGGAACTAATCAAACACCATATATATTCTTTAATAATTGGGAACTAATCAATGGGCACACGTGAGTACAAGAGATATATAAAATCTTGATATGGAAATCAAGAAGTGGAGGGGGGGAAAGTGGAAGGTGTAAAAATTATCTTCAGTACAATGAATAGTTATTGGGTTATGGAAACACTGATAGCCCTGACTCAAACACTATAAAATCTAACCATGTATCACAGACATTTGTACCTTGATGTTTTGAAATAAATAAGTATAAAGCAAAGGAAATACTATAAAAAATTAATAAACTTTGATAAATGGCAGGGTTGAAATATGAGCTGTAGACACCCAGATGAACAATCAATAAACTCTCCAAACATAAGAGGCCTATTTTTCTGTTTTATATATGTATTAATTTCTTGAAATGAATTTTGAAATTAAACAGTGACAGAAGATGTGCAATACAATACGATCTTTTAAAATACTGTTGTAACATGATTCAATGTATTTGTTATCACTCCAACTTGTTTATAGTAAATTCATCTTACAAGTTAAGTTCTTGTGAATGTACTTTTCTAACTTTAGTGGCAGTTAGAAGCTTTTTGCATTTCAGGAAGGTTAAAGATCATGAAGAGAGTGATAATTATTCAGAAAGAGAAAGCAAGATCGGCCTAATTGCATCATATAATTAGATATTTGAGGCTCGGAGAACACAAGAATGTGGAGAAAATCAAGAGATAGCTGTTTGGCTTGGTAGAGTAAGTCAGGTGCCTGCACAAGAAACACACGAGTATAATCAAATCATATCTTTGGTTCGATTCTATTAAATTTAAATTGTAATAATTTATAATATTTAACATTTTAAAATATTTATTGAGAACTTATCTATGTACATTTATTGTGGAATTGTTTAATAATTCTATAGTTATTAAATAATTTCTATATTTTTTATCTTTATGCTAAGCATACTATTAATAGCACAGGCTCCCGGTCAAGTTCTCTGGGTTGGAATCCAACTTCTACACCTTACAAATGCTCTCTGCTTCTGTTTCCTCAATTTAGTACCTTTCTTAGGCACTTTGGTAATTTTTAATGATCGTGGGAAATAAAAAATATACAAAAATATATGCAGGGAAGCAAAAAATACTAGATAATTATTAGTTATGAGACTACCTTTTAGGAGAGATACAGGGTTTTCTGGCATTTGGAAAATGGGCTATTGTTTCTATGAAGATACATCAGGAAAGACTGCAGGAGGTGGCATTTGAGTTGTGCCTGGAAAATAATTAGTGTTCTATCATGTACAGATAGGCCAGGGGGTGGCAAGCAAGATTCCAGAGGAGGGTGGCAAGTCAGATCACAAAGAAGAGTAGAAAACAAAGACTTCTTTAGAGCAGTCCAGTGAACTCCTTTTTCTGGAATGATGATATCTGACTTGATGAAGTATGAGTTTTATTTATTCACTAATTAATCTATTGAATTAATTTCTTTTTCCACTTCTTTATAAGCTAGGATAAAATATAGCAAGGGAATCTAGAAAATAAATTAGGATGGATAGATGGTTTCGATACAGCATTGTGAGTTGTCTTCAGTGCCTGGGAATTTAGTGTTATTTATTCTCTAGGTGAAGGAGAATTCTTATCACATCAAGGATAAGAATATTAAACAGGAGCCTAATGAGAAAGAGTTGCTTAAGAGATAGTTAATTGCACAGAAGTTGCCATCCTATGAGGACGCAGAAAGAGACTATTCTAGCCAAAGAGATTCATGTGCATTCTGATTCTCATGGTATGTGTGTGCCAGGTTAGAATGGGTACATTAAAATAAAAGATGGTTGATTAAATATTTAAGGGTATTTCATACAAAGATTACAATCAATAGCTAATACGAGTGTTTACCATATACAGCACTCATTATCTGACAGAAATCCTTTTTGTAGAAAGGATTTCCTAAGAAGAAAATCTCATAGTGAGCTCACTACCTACAGGTGGATTTACAAAACCTTGCAGAAACGTGACTCCAGGAAGACAGGTTAGCTAAATACCCATGGCCCTCCAAAGGCTCTAATTATAACATAGTACTAAACCCACTTAGAATGTCAGCAAATGCTACTCCATAGCATGATCTTTATGCAGTCATAACGGCATTCACCTTCTGGCAAAAAGGGCTCATGTGAAATATATTTTTCACATAAACCAATACCATTCTTATCCCAGAAGAAACTACAATTTATTTTCAATTGTTCAGGGGGATGGAATTATAACTATATGCATAATGGCATAAAAAGATTTAATTTAGAATATTGTAAAAGATCAGATTAACTACAGAGATATAAAAATCTACTTTTTATATGAAATGAATAAAATGGCTGAAAAGATTTTTTTGAAACTACAAATGTTTAACCATGATTGTGTTTAAATAGCATGTTTTCTAGGGTTTTTTACAAAGCATCAGTTCCATGTTAAGAAACGGTTCTAAACTCTCCAATTTTTTCCCCCAAAGCTGATGTGCTAAGAGGACAACTGAGGCCAATTTAGTTCCACAGGGCTATAAAATGCACCTTTCGGAAAAAGCTGAGCATTGCTAGTGAAGGATAAAGGATCTGCTAAGGGGAAAGATTAGTGAGACAATAAAAAGAAGAAAAGACAAGTTATAAATACAAAATGGCAAAAGAAGAAATAAATGTCAACCTATAAAAAATACTCTCCCTCAAGCGACAATGTATTTTCAAATATATTCTACAAAACAACACATCTACTTGTTTTTCCCTTTATAAATGATGGTGGAACAGGGAGTGTGGTTTAGGAACGCATAGATTTAACAAGTACTTGGCAACCAGGTATAAAAATGCACTGTTTTGTTTCAAAAAAATAAAAGAGCTTGTTTTGAATTTTGATTCACAGTTTACGAGAACATGAAAGATTTTCGTCTGGTTAATATGAAAAAAGAAGACACAATCATTTGTCCTACATTCACCTCTTACATGAAATTTAGTTCTTAGTGGAGAAGAAAATTACTCAGACACATATGTAAAAGCAAGAAATAAATCACCAAACCTATATTTAAGGCATTTAAACGCAGAGGGTCTGCATTTCTTATTTACTGTTGCCTGATAAAAGTTGCTTTAAACCTATTTATTCAGATTGGGAGAAATTGAATAAAATACTAAAATTTATTTGAGACACAATGTTCTACAATGAGAAAAGTAGTTCTACAAAAGTACATGGAGTTTGCTAGTAAGATGCTATACAGATAGTCATTGGAAATAAGGATTATATAGGTTTCTATTGTCCTCCTAAGACAATTGAAGTACTAAAACAATGGTCCACAATTGATATCAGACAATGCTGAAAAAAGAATGTGTATACTCCATTTTATTGGTTGAGTTTGGCAAGTGAAAGTTTTTGACTACGAATGTAATGGCCTAAATAACAAACTCACGGATGATTATTTAAACAGGAGCACACTCATCAGTAAAGATAATTTAGATTGCTAACAGAAAACTCTAGTGTCTTATGCAATTATAATCATGATGTTGATCAAGTCTTTGCAGAGGATATAGCTTTTATTTACCCCTTGTCTATTTTTATTAAAATGCATTTGATACCTTGTTGCAAACACAGGACCATATTCCTTTCACTACTCCCTTCAGTCTGGGTTGTAATTTAAAACCAACATGATGTAATTGGTGGATGTGTATATCTGTCATGCCTCCATTCCAGAGAAATAGTATGGTGAGATTATTTTTCCTAAACCATTCAATAAAATGAATGAAGGCAGCGTAGGGGAAAAGCAATCCTAAACTACTTTGTGACTGAGTAGAGGTTCTGAGATCTCTGAAAAATTAAAAGATAAATCTCATTACACGCTTTCATCAGCAAATTGCAAACTTCAATCAATTAGCTAAAACCTATAAATTGTTGTATCTGACAGTGGTCAGTATAGCAAGATAAACGGAATCACATGTCTATAGTTTTTTTTTTTTCTTTTGCTCTGGACATCCTCTCTTTTTCCTCATTCGTGTCATCTCTTCATTTACTGAGTATTTGTCAATGCTTGGTAAAGTACACTAAGCATTTTTATAACAGGAAACTCGATGATTTCACGATAGACTCTGTAAATAAGCCCCACCACTGAATATATGGTTTTTTACTTACATTTTTGGAGTCATTCTTTATAGTTTAGGTTAAACATCAAACTTATTTCAAGCAAGTTGTACGTGCATGCTTTTCACTATTGGTATTCCAAACTTGCCTCTGTTTAATGAAAAAGTAAACTCAGGAAACACATGAATTTATTTTCAGAACTAGAAATCTAATCTATTTATAAAAGATAAGGATAATATGATCAAGGATCATCATTTATAAAGGGAAAAGCAAGGATAATGATGATGATCAAGGTTATTTATAAACAGCTGACATATCACACCATGCTGTACATTTCATACTATCTCTCTGTTCCTTGATCAAGTATTTTCAAGTTAGAGCTGGGAGGTAGTATAATGGCCGGGACATCTGTAGTATTTAGAGGAAGCATGGCCAGGTCAATGTCATGATAAGTAAGGTACTGTCTGCTGTAGGCCTTGTCTTAATGTCTCTGAGCCTTTGTTTCCTATCTGTAAATTGAGGATTGAGGATAATAAAACTTACCTTAAAGAACTGTTGCTAGGGAGCGAGATGGTAACGTATTCAGGGATGTGTTACAATTTATTATGCATTGCATCAGTGGTAGCTTAAAATTATTTATTAAATTTATTAATGGGTATAATGAAACTAAATTGGAGAGTGGAAAACTATGGTTTATTCAACATGTGTTTAATTTTTTCCTCCTTTCCTTCATTACCTGTAACAAATCTATCAACAAAGTTCTATTCGTTAGAGATAAAAGCTACATTTGATTCCATTTCACCTTAATATCTTTCCTATCTGTCACTCCACATTCTCCACTTACGTTTAAGCGAAAACCACCTTTTTCAATGGAATATTGCAAAAGCCTTCTGAATAATCTCTTTATCTTTACTCTTGGTCCCCAAACTTATTCTTTCTTCAGAGACCAAAGTAATCTCTTTGAAGGATAAAATAGGGCATTTTATTCCCTGCCTAAAACCATTCACTGGTTTTTCTTTGTTCTTAGAAGGAAATCTAAGCTCTCATAGTGGCCTCTGCCTTCCTCTCCGGCATCAATCCATGTGCTTTCTTCCTCTTCCAATGTCTCTCAGTTACACTGTGTGTATATGTTGGGGGTGTGTGTAGGGATGAGCCCTGGTATGTTCCTAAATTGACACTCCAAGAACAGTCTAATTACACTAAGTGAAATAGGCCAGGGGCAGAAATACAAATGGTATCATCTCACTTATTCCATATGTATGGGGAATATATAATAAAACAGTCAGATTCATGGAAGCAGAAAGCAGTATAGGGGAGAGAAATGGGGAGATGTAGGTCAAAGGATATGATGTTTCAGTTAGACAGAAAGAATCAATGCCAAGTATTGGAAGGGACAGGTATATTAATTAGTTTAATTTCAATCACTCCACATTGTGTATAGAGATATCATCACATCACTTGTGCCTTATAAATATATGAAATTATAATTTGTTGATATTCAATACTCTAAAATTAAAAAAAAAATTAAGAGTTTGCATATATTTCAGTGTTCAGGAAACCTCCCATCTCACAAGAAAACATAAATGTTAAGCTGAGTCATGGAGGGTTATGGTTTGCCCTCCGTCGATGACCTAGCCTTCACGTAGTCTGAATTGGTGGCTGTGGTTGTGTCTATTTGCTTCAGAAAACAGATGAGCATAAATCTTGTCTGATAAGAGAGGCATTCTACTTCCCCACGGAGGACACCCTGGTGAGCGTGGAGGACACTGTATAAAAACGGGTAAATTTGCCTACAATATTCAATGTTCATTTGTTCAAGTTTCTATCTTTTCTCTCAAGAAAAGTAGAGACTATTTCTGGGAATCTTGAACTGGTACATTAATGCAAGGAAGTCCTGACGCTTCGTAAAAATAATTGATGGAAAGTTTGAAAATAAAAATCTTTTAATTGTAAGTTGGGAGGCACAGCTCATACCAAAAAGTCTTCTTAAAGCAGAGTATATGGAACAGTTATCTGTAACTTGAAAAGGCAACAGAAATATTTTTCTAATATTCAATGAGTTTTTAAATATTTTACTACTTAGAAAATGTTATCTGAAATATGCTGAGATGACTTAAAAAAAGAGAATTACAAAAGCCAGGATGTAACAACATAATGAATAAGGCTAAATTTTTTCATATACTGAATTTATAACATTTGAAAAAATAATATATATTTCAAGCTTATGTGCTCTTTTGTTTCCAAAACTCCCAAAGTTCCTCATAGCAGAGCTATAATAAGCCATACATGATGACACCAGTTAAAAAATAAATGAACAAATAATTTAAAGAAAAACCAAAGTTCTTGAAGATTGTAAAGTAATTTCCTAGATGGCCTAAAAACAGTAGTTAATACAAACAATACATTTTAATAACAAGATATATCTTTTATTAACTCATAATCATGTATAAGAAATGGCACCAAATGTTTTAAAAATATTCAGTCATTCATTCATTCACTGCAAAATGTTTTTTGAAACCTTAGTAAGTATTGGAATCAATTTCCTAGTCACTAGGAGATAAGTATTAATCTTGCAAAATCTTTCAAAATGTTGTTTGAACCCCTGGTAAATATTGGAATTAATTTCCTAGTTACTAGGAGATAGGTATTAATCTTTCAAAATCTTTCAAAATGTTTTTTGAACCCTTGGTAAGTATTGGAATCAATCTCCTCATTACTAGGAGATAAGTATTAATTAGCCAATATTTGTTATTTAAGAATGCTTAGCTCAACAGCCAGACATTCTGGCGGGTACGTGTAGTCCCAGGCTGAGGTAAGAGAATTGCCTAAGTCCAAGAGTTGGGAGGTTTCTGTAAGCTGTGTGACACCACGGCACTCTACCGTGGGCAATAGAGTAAGACCTCTGTCTCTACCAAAAAAAAAAAAAAAAAAAAAAAGGAGAAGAATGTTAGCTCAAAAGAAAATAAAATCAAGCTATACCAGTACTAAGTTCCCCATAACCAACTGCCTCATTGCTTGTTTCTTCCCTGTGAATAAACATTTTTTCAATCTGAACATGTCTTTTTTTTTTGGCTGGGGCTGGTTTTGAACCTGCCACCTCCAGTATATGGGGCCGGTGCCTCACTCCTTTGAGCCACAGGCACCACCCAATCTGAACATGTCTTTCCAGGTCTTTTCCTGTGATCTTTCCCCTCTATGTTCTTTGAGGTTATTCATATGCATTTTTGCTTTATTTTCTACCAATATGATTATTACAGTGATTTATAAATGTTTGCCAACTTTGCCTTCCTGTATTATTGTTTTTATAATGCTGATGCAATTTGCTTTATAGTTGAAGTACATCTCTTTTAAGCAGCATGGAGATGAGTTTTACTTTTTCTTACTGTCTGTATTAATTACCAAGTTGTGCTGCAACAAATACCGCAAACTGAGTGGCCAAAACAATAGAAATTTATTTTTTTCATAATTTTGGAGGCTGAAAGCCTAAAATCAGATGCCAGCTCCTTTAGTTCCTTCCGAGCCCTCCCTTTGGCTTGTGGACAGCTGCATTCTGCCCGTCCCTTCACACAGCCATTTCTCTGTGTGGGCACTTTCCTGTATTCTAATGCCTCTGCTTAGAAGGACAACACTTATATTGGCTTAGGGCCCACTTTTCAAGACATATTCTAGTTTAATTATCTCTTTTAAAACATTATCTCTAAATACAGTAACATTCTGAAGTACCGGGTGTTAGGAATTCTGTACGTGAATTTCTGGGGAGACACAATAGAGGCCATCAATAGTCTAGTAATTTTTGCTTTTAAATAGAAATGCTTAGTTTATTTACATTTAATATAAGTTTTAATAGGTTTGGATTTAGGCCTGCTGTTTCTGTCATTGTCTTTTTTATTTGCCCCACCTGTGATTATTTTTTCCCCATTCTATTCTTTTATTGATTTATCTTTTTGCGTGCTTTTGGTTTAATTCAATCCCACTCAATGCTTTACTGTGATTCCTTTATTGGCATTTAAGCCCTACCTGCTCACATTTTTCCATGTGTATGGTTGCTTTAGAGATTACTGGATGCATTCTCTCCTAAAGCACAGTCTATTTTAGAGTTACTCTTGTGCCAATTCATGTAAAATAAAGAAATTTCCAATAATAAGTAGCATTTCTCCTATGGTTTGCGATATTATTTACATATTACATATTTAATCTACATATGCTAGTCCCAAATCTTTATAACTTTTTACTTAGTTATGTTTTTAAAATGTATTAAAGAAGAAAAAATCAGTATGTGTTCTGTGGTTCAGTTTCCTCCTTTTGGTGTCATTTTCCCTCATCCTGAAAATTTTTCATTAGCGTATCTTATGCTGCAGGGATTGATGCAGCTATGAGTTTACTGATATTCTTCTGTCAATTTATGTTTTTCAGCCAGTATTTTCAAATTATGTTTTCCCATCTATCCTCACTCCTCTATGCTTTTAAGTTTCAAAACACAAATAAGATAAAATGATTGAGATTGTCCCATACTTCATAGTTTTGTTTTCAATTTTTCTCATGTTGTATAGATTTACTAATTTATCGTGATCTATATACTTAGCTTGATCTTCGGATTTAGCAAAATTTCTGACCTATTTTGCTGACTTTTTTGGTTCCTTTTTTACGTCCTGACATGTCCAATCTCTGTTAACATCCCTTGGAATTTTTTTTTTTTGGAATTTTTTATTTAGATATTTTATTATTAATTTCAAATACCAGTGATGTACTTTGATATTTTACAGATCATTTTCATTATTACTTTATAATTTCACTAAAACATATTTCTGTTATAAATCATATGTTAGTTTTTTCATCTCGACATTTGATATTGAACATGACACCATTGCTTAAATATATTTGTTGATTTACTTAATGGTGATTCTGAAAAATAACAAGGTGTAGGACTGTTAGGTGGGTTCATTTTTGATGAAAGGAAGGGAAAGTTAAATTGGAATTAAATAATTAGAAGTAAACTATTTTCTGGAATAAGTATATTAATAAAAATCTTATTAAAAATTTTAAATCTGATTATAATACCTTTAGTAGCCATTATTCAATATAGATAATTTAACTTTAAAGTTTATTATTTTTTGACATATAGCAATAGTATTAAAGTATAAAATTCAGTAAAATATATTAATACCTGTCAAATACTGATCAGCTTTCAAGGTTATGTTGGGTTCTCAAAAATAGGCAGCTGGTTTTCTGCATGGGTTGTATTTCCCTTAGTGAGACATGGAATGTGGGCTCATGCTTAATATTTTCCTAACCAAGTAACTAAATTGCTGAATGTAAGCAATTTCATTGTTATCACAGACAAACAATTTGTTAGGTCTTTGTCCCATGATTTTTTTTTTACCAGCTAAGTAATTATAACAGTGGTAAATATGACATACACATTTTAAAACTAGAGCACGAAATATGGCTTCTATATGAATATAGAAAATGTTATGAATTTGAAAATCAGATGAAATATATGACATACATTTAATAAAGGTGTGATTTTTAATAGTTTGACAACTATTAGAACAATACATATTATTTTTAAAAAATAAAAAGATGAATGAAGAAATTTAATAATAAAATGAATAATATACATCTAAGTGTATAGAGAATTGTTTTTAAATATGTTATCCTTTTAATAAACTGAAAGACAGTAAGTGTGATTTCACTTAAGCTAGTGGTACACATTGCAAAAACGTTAATTAAACTAGTCGCTATAGTACTAAGATTATTAAGGATTAAAATTTAAAACTCTGAAAATGCTTACATATGAAAGAATATTATCTTCTTTACCTTCTCCCTTACTTTTTGGTATATGTTACCACAAAATTACAGCATTTGACATGGGAAAGTAAACTTAAAAATTTCCAGTTTAGCTTATTCTTTTTGGAAATGAAGAAACAGCTCAAGGATGTTCTGAAACTTGCCCGTGGTCATAGGTAGGAAGTGGTAGATGTGAAGTCTCTTCAGAGCTCCTTCCATCCTAACACATCTTTGTGATTTCATGTAACATTTAAAAGATGGTTATTGCCTTATGTTAGTCATGCATGCTATTCTAAAATTTTCCATCAAAATGCCTGCAGTAGTTGTGTACAGAGAAAGACATTACTATGTGATGTTCTTTTAGAATCTAGTCTAGAATCTGTAACAGCAGGGTAGTTAAAATAAATAAATTGAAGCTTCCTCCTAAGCTCAGGAGAAGACCTTTATGAGTTATGTGTATATGAACATGTATTTTTGGCGGGGGAGGGGAACAGTTATTATTCGTATCTACAAAGGAAAAATGGAACTTGGATATTTTCCATACTGGGTTAAAATGATAGATCTTAAATGATGCTTTTACATTTTATACCATATGCTCTTAAATACGAGAATATTATATTCATCATGAGCTAATTTTAGAAAGAAGATACGGTTTTTATGCCTGCCATTAGATGGAATGAGGATTTGCATCTCTCTAAAAGTAGCAAATGTGAAGAGGAAAAAAAATAAATGCAGCTGCTGTCTGAAGATTCTAAGATGGCCCCAGTGATCTTGGCTGCCACCTATTTTTTTCCTTTGTGCACCTGCCTCTACGGAATGTGCAATGAATTTACTAATTTCTGAAAAGGGAATACAGCAAGAGTGATGGGACAGCTCTTCCAAGAACAGGTTCCAGAAAGACTGTAAGACTTTCGTCTCTACTTCAGTGGGTAAGCTAGCTCTCTAACATCCCCAGCTGCTATGTTTTGAGGTCAATCAAGCAGCTTATGGAGGGGCCTATGTGGTGAGGAACCAAGTCCTACCATGTCAGGGCTAGTCTGCAGGTGGATAATATTCTTGTTCCAAGCTCATCCATGTGCCTGAGCTTGGAAGAAGAGGATCATCCACCTGCAGACTAGCCCTGACATGCCTGCCGTCTGCCTCAGCTTAACCAAAACTCGAAGGAATTCTGAGCCAGCTGAGCAGTCCCCAGATACCTAGCACATAGAAATCATGAACGAATAAAAGTTTGCTGCTTAAAACTCTAAATTTGGGGGTAATTTGTTACATAGCGATGGATAACTATTATACTAAAGTTGAACAGAAGTGAAAAGTAAAATTTAAGAGTATCATCATTATTTTCTTTTTCCATTCCAAAAGTATTGCTTTTGGGAAGTAACTTTCAGCTAAAGGTCAACATAAATCTCGGTATTCTTTTGAAAGACTTTCTTGTATTTTCTTCCCAGAGGAGCATTTAAATATTTCCGTAAACTTGAAGTCTACACTAAGTTTCATGTATGTTTTAAATAATGAAATCACTCAAAAAATTACTTTTTACTTCTTCTAATCAACTGGGAAAATGGAAGAGAAATTATTTTTCAGTTAAGTTCTCTCGTGGTAACACTCCATAGCTAATCAGTGCTCTCACGCTGTAGTTACAGAGAGACGGTAGCAAGGGGTCCTGCTTTATGATGCCGCAGGGCAGCCATTATTCACCCCTGGTTTAACACCACGTAGAGCTGGCAATAAGAAATCTAATGAAGAAAACATCACGCCTGGAGTAGTAATTTCTGGAGAAATCATGCATGGTTGTTTGAATAGGGTTGAGTAAGAATTGACATTTTATGTTATTGACTGTTATATAGATGCTTCACCCGCTCATCTTTTGTACATTTATGCCACTGTGATGCCTTCTGTTTTAGAAAGTAATAGAGCGTATCATAACCAGAGTCTTATCTTTGTGCCAGACTTTGCGGCAGCTGTTCTAGCAATAATTTTTTTACTAAACAATCTTTAAAAAGAGGCTCTGAGAAGCTTTGCTATCCGTAAGGTGTTTATGATTATTGTTGTTTTCCCATAAAATCAGATAACATCTCACTTAAAATTCACAGAGCTACTGAGGACTTCCTTCCCCTAAACTCACATGTTCTTCCCCCTCTCCCCTTTAAGGGAAACAAAGTCAAAAAACTTCCTTATTTTATTGAGTGTGATTTATGCCTACAGCCAAATTCTCCTCTATTATAAAAGGGGAGCACAGATTTGTTGACAAGATTGAAATAATGCTATTGTAAGTACAAAGTCTTCTTGGGGTTAGTGATGGCATATTTTCCTTTTAAAAATGTTAAATATCTGAACCTCATGGTAATGTAAGTGCAAAGTTTTTGGAACTCTAAACATAAAGTTTTGAATATTTTGACCTGGTTTGTTCCATGCTTTTTATGTTCACTGGAAGAAAAATTATTATGTGTTTATCACACAATATAATTTGTCAAACCTTTGCCAAGCTAATACAAATGGTAACCTTCTTATTACTTTCATTTATCCTTTATTAAAATACATATTTTTAGAGAATACAAATATATCATATTTTATCAAACTAAAAAGATGTTTTTCCATTTCCGAGATTAAAAAAAATGAGTCACTGGCATAATTATCATGAGAAATACTTAATCATCAACTGAAGTTTAACTTTACTAATCTATAAGACTGTGTGATTCATCACCCTTGGTTGAAAATCTATAGCTGAGGTAACTATTGTTTATTATTTTTCTTCATAATTGAGCACTCCTGTTGAAGGCTAAACACTAGAGTTTTAGAAAATGAGCAATAATTTTCTAGAGAGAATTTAATCACAAATCATATATCAAATTAAGACCATCCAATTAAATTTTTCAAATATCTGAAAGCAAAATTATTCTAATTCATTAGGATTTTGTATATATCTGAAACCTAACTTCTATAATTATGTTTAAACCTTAGGTTCTGTTGCCCCATGGCAAAGACCGTAAGATGCTTGAGTTTGCTGATAGGTCTCTAAGAGACCAATTGTACCTATTCCTCTAAAAGCATTCTGATTCATGTGCCTTCCTGAGTTATATGTTAGCGTAATCACAAACACTGCAGAATGAGCCTGGTGACATTTCATCTGGAATGTAATTGTTGAAGAAAGAGACTCATGGGTGAAGATTAAAGAGGCACTGATAGAATATTCTTCTTTCTTTTGTCTGCCATTTAAATAAATATTTCCCATTGTGACCTATTCCTATCAATAGCTGCAAACTCGCAAATATTCCCATACTGCTCTTAACAGTTAACACTCAATTCAGAATATGATGTAATAGATCTGTCCCCAAACTTCATTAGCCTTTCGACTGTAGAAATAAACAGTCTAACTTCCAAACCATTGTAGAGTTTCCACTTCTCAAACCATGTGAAGTCTAAAGTCAGTTTTTCTTATAGGTTTCCCTCCTAAACCATGTCAACCTGTTATTAACCAGTGTTTCTGTGCTCCAGTGCCTGAGTGATCACTCTCTCTCACTGTTTTCAGAAGTGCTCCTTGCCTTTGAAACAGACTATGCATTCTCCCTGTGACTTGTTTTCCTCCAAGCCACAGGCAGGTTCTTCACCTTGGTTTAGCCCAGGTTATATCTGTGACCACAGCAGACACAAAACTCAGGGGAATGAGGCAGAAACAACGGGAGCATGCAGCACTCCGGGCTTATAAGCAATTGCTTCTTCCTGGCTGCTCCCTACTTTGTCCCCTCAGCTTTTACTCCAAGTCACAGTAGGGTAAACAAGTACCTCTCACACATTATAATTATAATAGTGGTCTGGGAGGGAAATGACGGTGGCTGAAATCCAGGTGGTTTGTGGAAAGGATAAGTGGAATGATCTGGAATGTGTTTAGGAGTAAGATGACTGGAGTTTTGGATGATTTGGACGTGGAGGTGGTAATAAAGTTAGAATAGACTTCCACAAAGGGATGGATGTGAGAGATAAAGAAGGAAGAAAGGCGTTTCTCATGGTTTTGAAACTCTGGCAGCCCCCCTTTACTCCATGTTAATAAAATGCATTGCTATTCCGTTTTTACCTAACTCTGCACAGGCTCATTAAGGGCTGAAAGGAAATGCAGCATTCATTACCCGTCACTTCCTAGCAATTCCCGGTTCCCCTAAAAGCGCAAATGGTTATATCATAATAATTCTTGCTTAAATGGACAGGCTATAATTTGTTTCCTTTGATTAATAAAGTTGCTAAGTAAAGAGATTCTAACATATAAAAAGTCAATAGCAGGCTGCTTGTTTAAATGGATTATACAAAACCTAGCATAGAAAAAATAGTGAATCAGCCACAAACATCCTCCACCGCCATCCGTCAGAACATTGTGTGGAAGAGCTAGATGGGTTTTCGTTGCATTGAGAGGGTGGGTATACAAAAAATCTCTTTGGGAGCCCTCAGGATTTCCTCTAAAATATAGGCAGACATCCTTCAGCAAAGCTACAGCTGAGATCTGGAGAGAACAGTGTGGTGGACTCCTGCCTAAGGGGAAAGTGTCTCCTCCACAACTGTCTCCTCAATCTTTCCTGCCCACCATCTCTAAATTAGCACTCCTCACGCCAGTGTCCCAGTTCACTAGACTTTTCTTCACACTCTTGCCTGACCCAGGTAGGTATTTCATTGTTTGCCTTTTCTATCTGTCTCTTCTTCCCCAGCCCCAGAGGGAAGGATGTATTGTGCCCTTGTTTAGATTTTCTGTGGCCTCCCAGCAGTCAACCAAGACATTACTGTGCACAGGAAGGAAGTGCTTCGCTCATCTGTGCAAAGTGTCCCAGTGGGGTGAGAGCTCAGTGTTTGTCTCTGGCTGTGGTAACCACCTGACCTCTGCCATTTAGGTTCTAGGACAGCCCTAGCCTTTTAAAGACAAAATAGGGAACTGTCAAGTTCATTGTCATTTCTGACATTCCTAAGCTGGTATGTGATCAATGACTATTTTATCATGGAGGCTACCATGGTATCTCATCAGTTAACAACACCAGTAACTAGAACATGGCCTAAATAACAAGAAGAAAAAGCACTTGAAGAAAAAGCAAGAATTATAGATGTAACTAACAGTGAAGAGTCACCTTATTTGTGCTTTGTATCTCGAAATTCTATTATTCTGTTAAAGTAAAAAGGCATATTCTGGGTAAAATGATGCAGCATTCAATGATAGTTGTGGTAGCTGTTACCTGCAATAATGAAACAATTATTAAGAACTTTCAAACAGTTTAATAATTATCAAACATAATGGCAATTAATATAAAGAGTAAAAAGAACATATTTTTGCTAATTTATTATAAACATTATTTTATATGAAAATAGTACTTAATAGGCAAAATTATGTCCTTAAAAACTTAAAACATTAAGGACTCTATAGAAATAGTTATTTATTATAGTCTATAAATTAAGAAAAAAGTTTTAAAACCACCTTTTCTAATAGTTACTTATTTCCACTTAGAGTGTTTTAAGGAAAGTCATAGTAAAAATTTGAAGATGAAATTAAGTTAAAGCAATAAGTCTTCCACTCAAGGAGAAAGACTTCCCAAATTATCTAGAAGCAGTATGGTAAGTCACCTTCCATCCAGTCTAAAGAAGAACATGAAGACCAGGAAGGAAAAGAAGCGTGAAGTAAACAGACTTCCAACAACATATTTTGTTTTTATAAATCAAACTTCATAACAACAGATTTCTCAAAAGACATGAAGTATAAAACATGCTTAAAAAGAAAGAGTAAATGTGTTCTAAAATAAGAAAATTTCTTTGAGTTTGTTTTAAGTATGGGAAAGTCAAAGATTTAATCAAATGTGTTGAAATATTCATGCTAGAAATGCAAATATTTTTATATTTGAAGAAAAAGATGCTTTTGAGATCCTTTGGTTGAAGACAAAGTGCCCTGGAGAACTAACAAAGATATAAGTGAGAGAAACAATAGGCTTTCTAAAAGTGGGTGCTAGTGAACTTCCTTTTCAAAAAAAATTTTTTTTATAAAAATTATGAGTGATATTTAGTGACCTAGTAAGTATGTGTTTGGATATCAAGCATAAAGGCATAGTAGATAGTAGGAGTTAGCTAGGAGCTAGCAGTATTAAGAACTTAACTTCTGCTACTTTGGGGTTTGGTTTGTTGCTTTTCTAATTACTTGAGGTGTGATGTTGGGATGTTAATTTGTGAGCTTTCTTTCTTTTTTCATGTAGGAGTTTAGTGTATGAACTTCCTTCTCAGAATTGATTTCCTGTATCCCAGAGATTTGGGAAACCTGTGTTACTATTATCACTCTTTTTTTTTTTTCAATTTTTGCAGTTTTTGGCCAGGACTGGGTTTTAACCTTCCACTTCCAGCATATGGGGCTGGTGCCCTAAACCTTTGAGCCATAGGTGCTGCCCATCACTCATTTTAAAATTTTTTAAATTTCTATTTTGATTTCATCTTTGACAAATGATTATTTAGGAGCAATTTGTTTAATTCCCATGTATTTGTATAGTTTTAAGAGTTATTCTTGGAACTGATTTCTAGTATTATTCCACTGTGGCTGAACAATACAATGGATGTGATTTTGGTTTTTAAAATTTCATTGACATTTGTTCTGTGGCCTAGTAAATGGTTTATCTTGGAAACCAAACCAAAGCCTAGCAGAAGACAAGAAATAATGAAGATCAGAGAAGAAATAAATGAAATTGCAACCAAAAAAAATACAAAAGATAAATAAAATAAAAAATTGGAAGTTTGAAAAGATGAACTAAATTGACAGGCTACCAGCTAGATTAAACAAGAAAGAGGAGAAGGAATTCAATAAGCCCAATCAGAAATGAAAAGGGAGGTGTCATAACTCTTAGGACAGAAATATAAAATACCATCTGAGATGACCATGAGTCCATGAACACCTCTATGCAGAGAAATTAGAAAACCTGGTGAAAAGAATAAATTCTTAGAAAAATACAGCCTTCTAAGCTGTGAGGACAGACATTAAATTAGTAATAAAAAATCCTCCAATAAAAGAAAGCCCAGGACCACACAGATTTATAGCCAAATTCTACTAGACCTACGAAGAAAAGCTAATGCCAGTCCTACTGAAACTGTTCCAAAAGATCGAAAAGGAATCTTCCCTAACTCATTCTCCAAAGACAGTATCACCATGATATCAAAGCCAGGACAAAAAGAAAACTATGGACCGATATCTTAGATGAACAAAAATCTTAAAGAAAATAGTAGCAAACCAAGTCCAGTAGCTAACTAATCCAAAAGATAACTCACCATAATCAAGTAGGTTTCATCCAGGGTTGCAAAGATAGTTCAAGATAATGCAAATCAATAAATGTGGTTCACTACCTAAACAATTATAAACAAAAACTATATATATATACATTTCAATAGATGTAGAAAAACATTAGAGGAAATCCAACATTCTATTATGGTAAATAAACCTTGACTAGGCATAGAATTAACATAACACAAAATATTGAAAGCTGCCTATGATAAACACACAGCCAGCATCAAACTAAGTGGGGAAAGTTGAATGCATTCTCCCCAAGCACTGGGCCAAGATAAGGACATTCACTGTGATCACCTCAATTCAGCGTAGTACTGGTACTGGGAGTCACAGAAAGAACAATCAGGCAAGAGAAAGATGCAAAAGGCATGTAAATTGGAGATGAGGAATTAACACCACCCCTGTTTTCTGGTGATATAATTTTTTTTTCTTTCTAATTAATATGAGGAAGAAAAAACTTAGGTTACATTGTTCTCACTTCCAAGGTAAAGTGCAAGTTATAGGCAAGCCCCTCACCGGAGGAAGGGCTGAATTAGATGCATTGTGCACATTAGATCAGATCCCACCTAATGCCCTCCCCCCCTCCCCCTGGACCAATGGGCCCCTTTCCCTCCTCACGCCTCCCTTTTGCTAGATTATATTTGCATTTTATCATTCGTATGAGTATTTTTTTAAAAGACTCAGATTCTTTATTAAATCAGCAAACTCATATTCCTCAAACCGCAGACCATAGTGGGTGGCTCTTCATTTCCTGTCCCTACCTCCCCTACACCTGGGCCACAGCGAGGGGAAGGGAAAATGAGAAGCCACAAGGGGTCTTCCTGGGAAGGCTCTCCCAGATGTGTGGTGAGCCTCATCCAGCTGTGGCTGGGGGAGCAGCTGCCACTGGCCTCTCCCTATAAACTAAGTCCCTGCAGCCACAGGGTGGGAGAGGCGCACTCACAGAAGGCAGGAGGCCGGCCAGTCAGAGGGAGCCTGTCTGATTGGACCAAACAATGGCCTGAGGGCACAGAGCTCAGAGGTAGGAGAGGCTAGAGGGAAAGAGGAGAGAGGGTAGAGGGCAGGACTGAGGTTGACAAATTTTGGTCCCAAGGGCAAAAAGCTGAGGCCAGTTAGTCCAGTTTTGATGGGTGTGCACACATATTTATTAACCATTCGTGGAAGGCAGGGGCAGGAGTGGGACCAGAGGATCTGGTGTGGCATCCTGTAGAAGGACTTCTGTCTCCTAGAAGTTTACTAATTTACATTCCTGACAACAGTGTCCACCCGCTTGCTTTTCACTCCTTCTGCACCAATATCTATTTTTTTGAATTTTTAATAATGGCTAACCTGACAGGAGTGAGGTGATGTTTTATCGTGGTTTGAATTTAAATTTCCCTAATGATTAGTAATGTTGAACACTTTTTCCATATTATTTTTGACCATTTGTATTATTTTTTTTTGAAAAATGTCTGTTCACGTCTTTTGCCCACTTTTTAATGGAGTTGCTTTTTTGCTGATTTGTTCGAGTTCCTTGTAGATTCTAGACATTAGTTCTTTGCCAGATATATGGCTTGTGAGTATTTTTTTCTACGTGTATTCAGTAGGTTGTCTATTGACTCTGGAGAGTTCAAAGAACTAAATGTTGCTCTAACATTCTATTCAGCAATCCCACTACTTGGTATCTATGCAAAAGTAAAGAGGTCATTAAGTCAAAAAGAACACTTGCTCCTGTATGTTTGCAGCACAATTCCCAATTCCAAAGATATAGAATGAACTTAAGTTCCCATCAACTGAAGAAAGTGTGGGTGCACACACACACACACACCCCCTGGAATACTACTCAGCCATAAAAAAGAATAAAATACTGTCTTTTGCAGTAACTTGGATAGAACTGGCAGTCATTATCCTAAAGGAGATAGCTTGGAAATGAGAAAACAGATACCACAAGTTCTCATTTGGGAAAACTCTCAAGTGGGGGGTTAAGATATAAGTATGCACAGTCATCCAGAGTATCCATAATGGACATTGGGAATTTAGGGGGGGGATCAGAGTGAGAGATGAATATTTAGGTACAATATACACTATGCTGGTGACAGATATACTAAAAGCCCAGATTTCACCACCACACAATTCATCCACTCAACAAAATCCATATGTAATCACTTTATCTATTGAAATAAAAAAAATATAAAAGAATTGGATGTTTTCTATATATGGTTGCACTTTTAAAATTGGACTGCTAACATTTTAAACAGTTTAAACTAAAACCTTTGATACTATTTTCAGTTTATTCTTTATCCCAGTACTTTTTTAGGAAACAAATACGTTAAGGAATATATTGATCGATTTGACAAACATTCACCTTTCAGCAAAACATCCACTGGGTAAAACACCGCAGTGTAAAGATGCCTTAGATATTGAACACAAAGTGGTTTTGGGTTTCAACCTTCCTTTCCTCAGCACAAGGCAGATTCTCCAAGCTCATGTTCTGGGCCTTGGTAGTGGGGCCTCCCATCAGGAGCCCTCTGTTTAGTGTGTTTCGTGGAAAATAGGAGCACATGGGATTTATTTATTTATCAATGCTTCGTGATTTTTATTGTAACAAAAGGCAGGCCAGGTTGACTACTATATTGACTGCCGGTTTTGAAGCATTAGCTTGACCCTCGTTGTTGCCACAATAAGAAAATCCTTGATACTCAGGTTGTTTCATATAAATCTATCAGGAAATGGTTTTTGAAAATGACAATTTCTTTGGAAAGAGCATGGGTTTTCAAAAATGCAGCTCTTAATTTGTCTTATCATATGTCTCTTGATATGAGGTAAAAGGTGGTAAGCACAAAATATTTAAGAGAATGTCTGGGGTAAAACTTTGAAATTATTTTATCAAACAAAGAAAATGAGCTGTCTTTTTTTCCTTTACACTTCTGTGCAGCTTGACTGAGGACGACAATATTAGTTATTGATTTAACAATCTCTTCATGTACCATTCCTTTCCAGCAAAATAAAAAGAGGAGATATTGTCTAAAATTAGAATCCTTGCTTGAAAGCATTTAATGACGTAATAATGTTTTCTTGGACTTTGGCTTAATAAGAAATGGAAGACATTGATATATCCATTATCATTTATACATATATAAATAAATATAAATAGAGAATACGTAGAAATATATTAGAAAATATGTAAAAGATATCTAAGTATATATATGTGAATATCTTAAATTACTGTATGTTCTATGTTATTATGTTAGAAAAATCTAGAAATTATGTAAGTAAATACAAATATTACATGTGTTTTTATAGAACTAGTGAAATATTACATATTGAAATCTAAAAATACTTCTATACTTAGTGTAAAATAGAAAACTTTCAGTATTTTCTATGCCTTTTGACATCTTTATGCTTCCTCATTTTTATGTTTAGAGGAAAAGGAAATTAAATATCTAAATAAAAGAGTTTTAATTTTGCCCATTGTTACAAATCAAAACCATGTGGAAAGCTAAATATACCTTTGAAAATTATTTATTTTCTGCAGAATGTGCCTTAGCAATTATTATCCCCTAGAAATATGAAAGCAGTTTTCTCTAATACAAAAAAGGTTACGATTGTTCCCTGAAGGCTACGTCAGTCTGGATAATAAGGAGTTTCATATATTATAAGAATTAGGGTTTCTACCAGTGTAGAAGGAGCTGAAATTTTTAAGATTAGGAAAACTGCAGCCAGAGATTAGTTACCATAATAGCTTACTTACAACAATGGCATGAAGTCACACAGTAGAGGCCAGAAGCTATACGACTTTGGGTAGGGCACAAATGGCAGGGCCAGAAGTGCTCTGGCAGCATGCCACATCTGTCTGGATGACACGTTGAAAATCTGTCTCATTTCCATCTTGCAAATTTCTCCTTTCATTGGGGAAATAATGATTAGCAAATACAGGACAGGGAGTCTGAGAAATGTATTTGACGTTTTTTGTAAAGACTATTGATGGTGCCAAGTTGACAACAACCAACTGAAGTCATCTAACACTGTATAAAATTCAAAACGGAAACTTGAATTTCCAAGATTATCTAGTCTTTTTGCAGAACGTGGGGGCTTGGAAAGGAAAGAGCAATAGCACAGAATCTTATGGGGAGAGAATACTGGACCAACGTGTTTGTAGATAAAAGCTTCAACTTAATATGGAAGCACAGAGATGCCCAGGAAATATGTCCCAAGTTCCTCCAAACCCTGCCTGCTTGACAGTCAAATGTTAGACCTTAATCCTTTCCATTTAAAGCTTTTTATTGCACCTTTAAAATGAAAAAGTCCTGCAATGGCTATTCTTGAAATGCAAGTTGGCTATAACATTGTAATCAATTAAGGATCTCAGAGGAGATTTCAATTTAGGAAATGAGGGATGTAAACGGAAAAATGATGATCCTTGAAATATGTGTTTCCTCTACTTTACAAGAATGTTTAAAACCAGGGCCAGAGGTTTGTTTAAATATTCTGACTTTCAGAAACACTTTTCTATTCTTTAATTTGGGGTATAAAGTTTGTATTTTAAAGGTAGTTGTAAAGTAGCATTCCTGTTCTACCTTATCACATACATATTTATGTATACAAAAGAGTATCTTGATTAGAAAATGATAGCTCAAGCAGCATTATTTACCAACAGTGTAGCACATTTGATTTTAAAGAACAGTAGAACCTGCAGAGGGGAGGATATTAGCTTTTAAACTTCCTCTGGCGTAAACTTACTCCTAATAACCTACTTATTCTGCAGAGGGGAGATATTAGCTTTTAAGCATCCTCTGGCGTAAACTTACGCCTAATAACCTACTTATGAGGCTATAATGGTATGGTGTTTTCAATTAGGTAGAAAGTCTGTGGAAACTTTTAGTAATGCATCTCACTAATACTAAAATTGTACCACTTATTACAAAGTAACCAGAGCTGGAGGAGCTGCAGAGACCACAGTTAATTGAACTGTATTTCTAAATGTTGCACATTTATAGAACCCTCCCCTTATCAGAACTCTGGACAACCCACATACCTAAAAACCGATTCTTTTAGTCTGAAAAGATAGGAGAAGGAAAAGAAAATGTCTGAAGTAAGATCTGTTCCATATATAATAAGTACATTTACATAATTGAGTCATCTCATCCCAAAATTTCATTTGTCCCTAAGACTCATTTTAGGAAAAAAAAAAAAAGCCTCTGGGGAAATAAATATAAATAGGACTTCTGTTTTTTTTATTTTTATTTTGTATTATACTGAAGAGAAACTATTTCTATAATTGCTTTACTGGACTCCCAAAACGTTCTTTGCCTTGATGAGTAATTAGTGTATACTTAAAAGTTTGGGATTTAAAATAAAAAACCCATCAATTACACCTGGGTTTTTATAATTATTGTCCTTAGAGCTAAAAAAAAAAACAACAACAACAACAACTCTCAAGCGCCCACTTTTCCTCTTTGCTCCCCATAGTATGTGGGAAGACTTGTGATGTGGTCTCTTCCAACAACCCGGGGAAAGGGAATTCTCACTTTATTTACACGCCTGATGGAAAGCACACAGAATTCAAAGGTAAAAAGCAGACGTTCTCTTATCTGGGTTTGTTACTCACTAACTGGGTGACTGTGAACCTTTCATTGAACCACCTTGGGCCTTATGCTCCTTTTTTGTTAATTCCTAAGAATAGCCCAGCGATTTCTTTCAGTTCAACACTTTGTGATCTTGTAGTGTTATGTCATTTGCAGAATTATCACTATGTGGGTGAAAAATCCTTATACAAACAGTACTCTAGAGAGAAGAAGGTAAGTGTGATGCGGCCAAGTCCCAAGGGGCTTTGAGGAATGAAGAGAAAGTTTCCCCCGAGGTATTTAGTGGAGAGATCTCACAGGCTTGACAAGGGGGAATTAGGACATTTCCCCTGGGATATCTTTTATCTCTTCTCACCTCAGTAAAAGCCCCTTAGTGCCTGATACCTAACAAAAAGACTCAAGTTTACTGATCAGTTCAGCTTTGAGTGCTGCTTTTCTCCACACGTGGAGAAGTGAAACTAGGAAGGGACTTGGTGAAACTAGGAAGGGACTTGGAGTAGTGGGGAAAGCCTGAACTCTGCGCTGGCTTTCCAGGTCTGTAACCCCAGTTCTGCCACTTGCTAATCTGCCACTTGCTAATGGCGCCATCAGGGACAAAACGTGCTTCAATTCTGTTTCCTCATCCGTATGTTAAGTTGGCCAGATTGACTGGGTCCCCTTTGTAAGAATGACATTTTACTGTGCTGGCGTGGTTTGTGGTTGGTGCAGACCCACTGTGTGCACAGCATCCACCTGACCCTGCTGGCGCATCTGCCCGCCGAGGCCTGGTGGGGGCAGGGCAAGCAGAACTGGGGTGAATGTGAAGTTCACGCGGTTGTTGTGCCCTTAGTAGTGAAGTGCTTTGTCTCTGACTCAGGTTTGTGTTTTCTGTCAGCAGTGTTGAAACTGGCAGGTTATCCAATGACTAGAAAGCCACGTAAATAAATCTTTTACAGTCCTTTAGAGTTCCTGCCACTCTAAAGGGGGATGAAAATCACATCAGATTGTTATGAAGACTATGTCACTGTCATTTGTAAAAACTTGAGAAAAGGATGTTTGCTATAGAAAACAAAGATGAAATTGATCAAATAAAGGTAAAGACTTAGAAGGCCACGTGTAGCGTTAAGGCCGCAGGTTCCCCACTCCTGGTAGGCTTCTTCTAAAGGGCATTATGGTTTCTAGATAAATTATTAAAAATAAATAGTAAACATTTGAAGACTCTAGAGAATGACCAAAACTAGGCAGAAACCAAAGGGTGTATGATGCTTGAAAGAAGAGAGGGATTACCAAAACTGAGATCTATACAGTTTTATTTTTTTCCTCTGAACAGCAAGCTGTAAACTAGAGCTCAAACCAACAGTGAAGTCATAATGGACTGAGAAGCTGAGCATCAGAGTTCAAGGTTGAAAGCAGCTGGAAATTGAAGGAGAAAGTACTGGAAAAAAAGGGAGTCACAAAAGGGGGAACAAAAACCTTCACGCAAACTTCCCTTGGGCCCTCTGCTGTTTCTTGTGAAGCATGCACTGAGCCTTCCACATTGCTCAGGCAAAGCAGGGGCTTGCAGGATGACAGAGCTGGGCAGAAACATCAGTGGGGGCTGAGTAAGGTGGAGAAGAAACCCAGAATTTAATTCCAGCCATGTAAAAGTCTTTCTCAAAAAAGTAACAAGGTGGTGGTGGTGTAGAATGTATATGAAATGCATATGTTTTGCGTAACCAAAACAAATCTAACAAAACCAAGAAGGAACTTGGTTCCTTCGGGCCTGTGTAATGTTTTTTAAAATGTCACAGGTGAGGCATTATAAAATATGTATAAAAACAGCATATGTTACTTGGTATTTTTCAGAGGATTAAATGAAATAATGTAAGATATTTATAAAACTTTCTTTTATGTTGTAGGAGATCAAAATAAAATTAATTGGAGTTAATAACTATAATGTACCTCAGTTTGAGAAAGAAAGGGAACTTTTTTTTTAAATCAGAAATTAAAAGGCTGGGCATGGTGGCTCACTCTTGTAATTCTGGCACTCTGGGAAGCTGAGGCAGGTGGATTGTCTGAACTTAGGAGTTCAAGACCAACCTGAGCAACAGCGAGACCCTGTCTCTAAAAATGGCTGGGAGTTGTGGCAGGTGCCTGTAGTCCAAGCTACTTGGGAGACAGAGGCAAGAGGACCACTTGAGCCCAAGAGTTTGAAGTTTCTATGAGTTATGACACTATGGCACTCCATGGAGGGCAACAAGGTGAGACTCTGTTTAAAAAAAAAAAAAAAAAAAAAGAGAGAAAGAAATTTAAAAATTCTGTGACATTTTATTTTTCTTGAGACATTGGGCATAAAATAACCCAGTTATAGATTAAAGAAGGAGAAAGTTACCAGGTAACAGGATAAATGGAGGAAAACCATACCAGTTTAATATATAAAAATATTGCCTTGAGTCACGGCTACAGTTTCTCATGTATAAAACAGAGAAAATAACATTCTTACAATAATTATAAATATTACATAGGAAAATTATGCATTCAAATTTCTTAGCAAAATTCCTAACATATTTAAATAGTCAGTAATATTAAGTGGACGGATCATTCCTCATGAACTCAGAGATAACCATAGCCAATTGCAAGTTATCTCCACAATACTGACTTGAGTAAATAAGTCGTCAATAAAAATATCGAGTCATGACATTTCCAACTTTATGACCATTTACACTAACCATCTATCTCCTCCTTCATAATATCCTATTATGCTGATCATCTAAGAGAATCCTGAAAACTTGTGAGCTAGAGAGTTCCATCAATGAGGATACAAACCCTGCTGGAGGGGAGGCACAGTCCACCCCAGGTCAGCGCTGGAAGGATAACCCAAGTATTTTGATTCAAAATCTCTTGGTTTTCCCCCTAATCTAGAACTTTTTTCATCATCTAGAACTTGATCAACACTAGAGCACGTTATTTTGGACTCACCTCAACTTGTCTAATTCAGACTCCCCAGAGACTCTTGTCTTATCCAGATTCTTTCTGCATTATTCTTCCATGAAAGGTTTGATTTTTCATCTTTTCTAATTAGTTTTGAAACAGAATGATCTTTTGCCTTCTTGTCACTGGATCTGAGCCACTGCAGAGATTGAAAGGTAGGTCTTCACAGTATGTTTTGGGAATGGAAGGTATGAGCCTTACATAAGAGAAGGGAGTGGAATTTAAATGTGAGTGTTCAGAAGAAAATGGTTTTCATTTATCTTCCTTTTAATCAAAGCTTGCATTTGAGGAGAGGACGTCCATCCCTCAAGGCTGAAGACAAAGGGCTCTGTAATCATCAGATATTAATCTATGGGAGAACAAACTCTACTATCTACTTCTTTCTTAAAATGGGGGAAATTCATCATTTAAAGATACATCTTCAATTTACCTTCTGGATAGGTGAAAATTTATATCTAGTAACCCTGATATGTTATCAAATCTCATATTTTGCCAGTATTCATTTTTTTGTACACAAAATATTGTAAAAGAAGAAAGACATTGACAGATAATAAAGATTTGCATAAAAATGGCCTGTCTACCAGGTTGATAAGTATAGTACTTGGAAGCATAGGAAATATTTTCTGTGTTAGTGCTGCTCTATCAGTAGTTAAAATTGGTTTTTCTGTCACTAATCTTTCATTGAATTGTAATGGTTTGGTCTATTTTATTACGATATTGTGATTCTGGGTGAACTTTAATAAGGTCAAGTGTTCATTAGGATATATTGTAATTATTCACATAGAAGCATGTGTTTTGGTTCTATAATATTTTATTAGGGATCACGTAATTGTGAAATCAAATGCAGACATGATTATTGTTCCCTAATAGCATCATAAACATTTATGACGGAAGAGTCATCTAGCGTCGTACACTGAAATCGTAGCACTTAAATTCAAAATCAAGTATGAGTAACACTTTTGCTGGAGAGGACCATGGAAAGTATCTGAATCACATCTTACTGTCACGGGGGAAAATGTTTCCAAAGTGTAAGTCTTTAATAATTCATACTTCAAAATTAGCAGTGACATAAAATGAAGAACATGGTGAAAATGCCTACATTTCATTGTTCGTCAAAATTAGTTTATTATAGTTTACAAAAAAAGAAAAAAGGAATCTGCACACCATTGCCTGCTATAAAAATATAACTCTCTAGATAAAGATGTAATCCCTAAAAGGTCTAAGTACAATTAAGAATAAGATGACAGCCAAGGATAGCAGTGGCCTGAAATAGTAATACAAAATATTGTTATAGCATGGTACTGCTCTCCGAAGAACATTTAAATCTAATCAGTGCCAATTTCAAGGGCATTTCGATGATCTTGGAGTTTTTAATCAGGGCTTTCTGTTTTTCTAATGAAATTTGGAAAAAAAACATTATACAAATATCCATGGTATCCTTTAAGTTCTCCCTGGTTTCTGTAACAGAATGACTGGATTGGTCTGGGCTCTGGTTCCAGTTGTTGGAAACTATAACCCAGCTATTTACATCTTTGTCCTGCTTCTAGACCTTTGTTTCTGGCAACTTTGCAGGACTTCACAGGGCAGGGGGAAGACTTCCTGTCTCTGGTGAGGCTGCGGATTTGACCAGCATCACTCTAGGACCTTGTCATACAGGTTTCCTGGTACTTCATGGCCTGAGTCAGGGACAGAAGAGAGATTTTCTTTGCTTTGTGAGAATATCTTCATGGTTCATTCCCTGAGACCTTCCTTTTGATACCTCCTAAGAAATTCAGACAAAAATATTTTTCTTCACAAAGCCTGGCACTCAAAGACTTTTCTGCCACACATTCAAAAATCCCATTTGGGGTAAGTTAAATAGTAAATTCTGCTCTATCAATTCTTATGCCTTGTGCTTCAAGCCTTCTCCTCGCTTCTTCCCTACTCCCCACAGATGATCCCTCTGAGATCCCTCAGATGAGAACTCTGAGATCAGGATGTGAAACCACACAGGGAAAGAGCCTGCCACTATTTTTATGCTACTGTCTTTGCTATACATTTGTAAATCACTCTTTATTAAATGTTTTTGTACGTATGTTGGTTTGAATTTCTGACCACTTTGTGCTTATACTTTGTCTTGGTCATTTAGAATAAAAATTATTTACTCATATTGTAGTGAACTTTTTAACATAAAAAATAAATGTTACATTGTATTCCAAAAAATCTGCATGAGGAAGCTGAACTGACTCCAAATCCTGAACCTGACCAATGAGAGAAAGAGGGAGAGAGAGAGAGACAGACACACAGATACTGAAAGAATTTTGCTGCCGTTCAGTGCCTGTAGCTCAGCCGTTAGGGCACCAGGCACACACATCGGAGCTGGTGGGTTCGAAATCAGCCTGGGCCTGCCAAACAACAATGACAACTCTAACCAAAAAAAAAAAACAAAAACAAAAAATAGCCAGGCATTGTGGTGGGTACCTGTAGTCCCAGATACTTGGGAGGCTGAGGCAAGAGAATTGCTTAAGCCCAAGAGCTTGAGGTTGCTGTGAGCAGTGACCACCACAGCACTCTACCTGGGGTAACATAGTGAGACTCTGTCTTAAAAAAAAAAAAAGAGTTTTGCTTTATTTTAGTTACATAAAATAACTGAGTATTGCTGACTTTTTCCCCCATATTTATTACTTACATTTTTGTCTAGTCCTGACTCTGGCCATTTTTAAGACTGATTTATTTGTGCTTTTGTTATCAATATTTATGAGCTTTTTATACAATGGGGGGTATCAAATCTCTATCATGTTTGTTATAGCTCGTTATTTTTCTTTAGCTTTAGATTTTATCTTTCTGATTGTATTGTTTGCTGTAATTATAATTTCCATAATCCCTTTAGACTTTAAACTCCTCATGTAAATGAGCCACAATTGCTGTATTCTTAAGTTTATCCCAAGTACTTCAGAACAACAGCTACAGATATATGTTACACAATGAATATTATTTGATAAATAAATAATGACTCTTTTCCAATCTTTTAGAGATTTAATTTTATTTATTTTAATGTTTAATTATTAAGGAGTTTTGATTGCATTAATATAAGTCCTACAGCAAATTAAGGAAAGCTAAAAATAATAAAAGAATTAAAAAGAAAGATTTCAATTTTGCTGTGTAGAATGCCTTGGTTTACTTAAAATTTTTCTTTTTAATTGTGGAAGCAGTGTAAATTATTGGAAACTTTAAGAGGAAATTGACAATGAATATAGTTACATTATTTACAACATACTTATTATTTTTAATATTTCCTCCTTTCTCCACAGTTGTTATTTTATTTCTAGTTTATGTTTGTCATATAGCTGTGAGCATAGTAAATGTGGAACTGATTTTTCTATTTTAAGTTAATTATAGAGAATGCTTGTTTGGCGTCTGAAGGGAGTAACATTCCTAATGTGCTTCAAGATGGTGATTTTACCTGACTGCATTTTATTTACAAATTTCTATCTCAGGTGTGTTATAACTTCTCAATTGTTAAAATCAGCATTTGTTTTCAAGGGTGTTAAAATTAAAAAAAAAAAAGTAGACATTCAGTGGCTAATAGTTGTTATTTTAATGTCCACAAGTTAAAAAAATAGATAATGGCAAATGCCAAATAAATTGGTATTACATATTTTGTATTACATATGTTAGTATTGTGTGTGTATATATTTATAATATAAATTCACATATACTTTATAAGTTGATTGTACATTTATTTATTATATATATCTATATAATACAAATTCATATATATTTCCATTCATTTTAACTTTTTTCCTAGTAAGAGTCTTGCTCTTTTGCCCTGGGTATAGTGCAGTGGCATCATCGTGGCTCATTGCAGTCTCAAACTCCTGGCCTCAAGCCCTCCTTATGCCTCAGCCCCCCGACTATAGGCAAGCACTGCCATCAGGCGCAGCTAATTTTTCTATTTCTTTAGTAGAGACAGGGTGTCACTATTTTTCAGGCTGTTCTCAAACTCCTTCACTCAATAAATCTTCTGTCTTGGCTTCCCACAGGGTAGGATTACAGCACCACCCACTGCCCTCAGCCTCTGCTGCATATTTCAGGTGTAACATATACTTATCAGTATTTGAAAAATGAGGTATTCGGTCTGTAGTCATGAATATGCATTTCCAGAGCCTTTCCAATACCCATTGTTACCTCAGTGTCTTCCTTCCTTTTGAACCATCTCAGCCGCTCCGGTAGTATAAACCACTGCATGAGAAGGATAAATGTATCTAGTGTCAGTCACCCCCGAAATTTACAATCCCATTAAAATGAATTAACTTCACTTAATAAATGGTTGATCTTCTACTTTTTTCCCCTCTAAGAATAATTTCCTCATTCTCAAAGTAGCCATTCGGAAAATTACTTCCTCCTTGTCTATCTCTCAAAATAAAAAAAATGGCTTGAGTTCACAGCAAAACCCAATGTTAATTTGCAGAATCATGGGCTACTTCACCCCAACTCTGTGTGGGTTGTGTTGACATAGGTTACTATGGAGAGGAACGTTGGCATTTTTTAAAAAGACAAAAGAAGAGCATTTTGGTTTTTCATCAAGAGACATTTTAATATTTTCAGCGCTTGTTTGCAATCCCATAAAATGTTTTCTTTCCCTTTAAATGTCAAGGTGATGTTTTCATGATTAATATCAAATCAAACTCACAATTCATTCTTTACACCTTAAATGATGTTAGTGGGTGGGAGACAAACAATTATAAATAGGTTTTCCTGAGGCTAAAGCTGACACAAGATTACCTTTAGAACTTAAGTTCTATAGAAGAGGTAACAGTTATTAAAATATTTTCTGCTCTAAATATTTTTATGATGCAAAATACATTTTTAAGCATCAAGAGGGCAAAAACATTCTCACATGCTTCCAGTAAATTTAATAATATATCCAGCAGAGAAGCAGCTATTTTTGTCTATGATTACTTACAATCAAATTTATTTTAACTACTAAAATTATACCAGCAATAAACAATTGTATATTTTACCATTTATCACATTTTCAAAAGACAACATTACCAGAGTTATTTGGCTCACAATAATCCTAAGAAGTATGTAGATTAAGTATTATTAAACTTGTGAAAATCCCAAGTCTCAGAGCTAAAGACCACACAGATAATTAATGCTAAGGACAGGGCTAGAATTAGGATGGTTCAAGTGTACCAAGTTTTTATTCAATTAGATGACCTGTCCCTATTGGGAAGAATAAAAAGTGCTTTGTAATATTTAATATTTACAAGGCTAACCTTAGTTCTTTTTTTAGAATATAAAAGTATAAGTTTATTTTACGTTAGAAAAAAGAAAGATAGTGGGTGGAAGAGATGAGTAAGAGAAAAAAGGAGAGTAGTGAGCAGGGTGTGAGAGAGGGGAAGATGGGGGTCGCAAACTTTAATTCTTAACTAGGTAGTTGCCAGACTGTATAAAAAAGTGAAATAATACATTGTGAATTAATATAAACAATAATTAAGTGCCAGGCAGGGGTTGGCTTCAGTCAGCTCTGTGTGACCCCACACCTGTGCCTTTGGCTGAGGGCTGTCTATCCTGTTGAAACTGAGATGGTGGTTTTAATTTTGTTGTTGCTGTGATTACTTTGGGTGTCTTTTTCACGCATTCTTTGCCTAGGCTGATATCTGTAAGAGTTTTTCCAACCTCTTCTTCTAGAAGTCTTACAGTTTCATGTCTTAGGTTTAAGCCTGTTATCCATCATGAATTATTGTTGTTGCGTGGTGAGAGGTGCAGATCCTGTTGTAGTTTGACCTGCAGCCGCCCAGCCGCCCCAGTACTCACCCTGCAGGGCTTCTTCCCCCCGTGTATGTTTTCATCTGCTCTGTCAAAGATGACGTGGCAACATGAGGCTGGTTTTATATGTGGGTTCTCTGTTCTGATCCACTGGCCTGTGTCTCTGTCCTTGTGCCAGTACCATGCTGTCTTAGTTGTTTTCTAGATCTGGAAAAAAATGACATTGGTATTCTAACGGGGATAGGATTGGATTGCTAAATCACTTTGGGTAGTATAGACATTTTGACAGTGTTAATTCTGCCAGTTCAGCATGGTATGTTTATCCATTGGTTTACATCCTCTGTGATTTCCTCCCTTAATGTTTTGTAGTTTTCCCTGCAGACATCTTTCACCTCCTTGGTTAAATATATTCCTGGGTATTTTATACAAAAGTCCCAAGCAACAGATGCTGCATGGATGCAGAGAGAAAGGAATACTCACGCACTGTTGATGGGATTGAAGCTAGTGCAGCCTCTCTGGAGATTAATATGGAGATACCTCAGAGAACTAAGAGTAGTCCTACTGTTATATCCAACCATCTCCCTACTAGATATTTACCCAAAGGGGGGTGGAACAAAACAGACATTCTATAAAAAAGACACTTCTACTCAAATGTTTATAGCAGCACAATTACAATCACAAAGATGTGGAAACAACTAAAGTGCCATCAATACATGAATGGGTTAATAAGATGTGGGATATATGCACCATGACGTGTTACTCAGTCATACAAATATGGTATGCTGGGTGGCACCCGTGGCTCAAAGGAGTAGGGCGCCGGCCCCATGTGCCAGGTGGTGGGTTCAAACCCAGCCCCAGCCAAAACTGTAGGAAAAAAAAAAAAAAGGTGTGCTAATACCTTTTGTAACCATCTGGATGGGCCTTTATACCATCCTTCTAAGTGAAGTATTACAGGGATGGAAGAACAAACCACACACGGGCTCAATTTTAAATTGAAACTAAACAATCAACATGCATGTGTACATAGGACAGTAAAATTCAATAGCAATCAACCGAGGTGGGCAGGGAAGAGGGGATAGGTGAATTCACATTGCACAGGTACAGTGCACATTTTCTGGGAATGGGCACAATTATAATCTTACTCAAACTGTACAAAAGTAATGCATGTCATCAAAATGTTTGTACCCTGGAACATTCTGAAGTAAAATAAACAACTTTAAAAAATAATGTTTTAATATGATGTCATTAAGTGGAGTGAGATATTATTTATAGTCTACCAATTGATTTGTACTCTACTTGGAATTTCCAAGGAGAATAAATAATAACATCGAGACATGAAAAAGTAGATGGTAATATTGCAGAAGCACCAGATATTTTACAAGTAAATTCATATGATTTACAATGTCCAGTGATAAAACGACGCTTTGATCAGAATGACTTACTTGGTCCTTCAATTACCTTTCAGCTATTTCTTTTGTCTATACATGATCACACTTAGATATACAAAATTTTAAATACTATGTTATGATTAATTAAAAAAAACTTTCCTACCTTTATAGTTAGCTGAACTGGGAAGTTTTTTTGAGAAAACATCACTGAAAAAGTGTTGAAGTTAAAGGAAAGGGTAAGAAGGAAAAGCTCATCTTAGGACTATTAGTTTTTGAAAAAACAAATACAGCACACTGGAATACCAATGACTGTGAAGTTTTGAATACATGTTGGTAAAATTGACATTATCTTATGATAATGGAGGCAAATGGAGTTATTCGAATAACTTATACTTGAAAATATTGCACATATAATATAAATCTTTATAGGTTTTAATTAATTCCATTAAAGAATAGCTCCATTATAATAGACACTGGTCATTCATTCAAAGGCATTTGTGTGGGTTTTTCTCCCCAAATTATCATGTATTTCACCTAAATAAAAATATTTGTAGTTTATTTAACTTCTTAATTGGCGGTATCGAGTATGCCCATTTGTTCTTCGCAAAACCATGCTGCTCCAGATCTAAAGAAATCAGAGTAACTTGCAAAACCATATAGGAAATAAAACTTCTCTATTCTGACGAGAATTCTCTAAAGAATTTCTACTTTTTTTCTACAAATCAGTACATCGGGCTCCAAAAGTTTTGTGACACAACCGACAGGCACATAGAATAATATGTTGCCTGTTTCTTAGGTTACGGATCCTCATAGTTAGAGGAGGAATTATCCTCATAATTTCTACCAAGCTAACTCAATTTTTACAGCTGAAGCCTCTCAATAACCCAGTATGCATGTTTTAACAAATACATGTGTACAATTAGGGGAAATACATAGTGATTTTCATTCATGGATTAAAATAAAACAACATCTTAGTGAGACAAATCAGAGACTTGGTAGACACAAAAGGACCGACCTGAATACTGATTGCCCAAGTCTTCAGAGTAGCTCCCACTTTACATTCCCTTCAAGGGCCTTTCCTCCCACATTCCTAGGTTTAGAGTGTTAGAAATAGGAACTAGAAACCTCATTGTGACATTTATGCATTATTAAGTGATAGCATTTAATTCATTTCTTTTTTTGCCAGCTTAATTGTTAAAGACATTCATTATGCAGAAATCTTAGCCTCACTGACTCTTTACTGAGTAAAACTATTATGCTCATTCCAATATACTTGGTAATCTGTTGCATTTTAATTCTTCCTTCAAGATACCGAATGTTGAAAAAAATCTACAATTCAAAAATATTTTTAATAGAGTAAAAGGATGCCCATGTGACTCAATGAACTTACAAGGGAATGCCTATCCCGTTCAGCTCCACAGAGGGACAGATACTGGAAATGAGTTAACATTTTATGTTTTAAGTTACCCTTTTCCATTTAGATTTCAAATTTCTGAGTGATTTACACTAATCTATATTCAACACTATTTTATTGGAGTAAAAGGTCAGTGGTTATATGTTAAAATTCACTTGAGAAAGAACAAGGCCTACAAAGAGACTTTTATAAAAGAAAGAAAGGAAAACAATACATATTGTAAGAACCATGTTTTAGACCTCTTTTCTTTGTCCTTGGAAGAATTTTCACTAAAAAGAAAGACCATTTATACCTTTTTGCTATTCCATTGAGCCTGGTGACAGGGTAAACTGTGGGAAATCTTGGGAACAACTTGAATATGCTGCTCCAAGGGAGAAAAGCAGTTCAAACTCAACCTTCAGAAGTTCTCTGTAGCGCTTCCCAGCAGACTGTCCCCTGTGGAGGCGGGGGATGGGGGAAAAAAAAGCCCTGCTGCCTTGCTGCTGAAGATGGCGGCTCTAGGTCTGAGTCTGATCCTTAGGATTTCATAGTGTTTTCTGGACTATGAAAAATCAATTGGGAATTATCAAATGCCTTGTAAGTAATAATTTTATAATTTTAATTTTGCTCCAGCTGAGCTTCAGGAATACCTGTGATTCATATTTGGCATTTTCAAAGACATTAGACAAAGCAGGACTTCACTACTTCTTGCTGGTCCCATTGTTTACAATGCGACAAGCACGCCAGCTCTCAATTATTTAAGTCAGTGGGGAACTGTCAGTGAGCAGGAGGTACTTTCATTTTAACCAATTGTTAACAATTCCTTCTTCTAACTCAACAAATATCAGAACCAAATCTTGTAAATACATTAGAACTATTCATTTGTATTTCTTTTATTTACCTTTTATACTTCCTAAAATAGCTTCCATATTGAACATGCACTTGCATAGACTATAAATGATGTTTATGTTCTGAAAGAAAATGGACATTTTGGGGGGTGGTTATCTGGCTTAACTTGTCTTCATTCATTTGCTTCATACATTATTGAACATTTACTATTGCCAGGTGCCAGGGAAACATCCAAAAGGCAAACATGTATCATGTCTTGATGGTGTTTGGGATTGATTAAGTAATTGCAGAGGTGCTAAATGTTAGAAAAAGGATCCATGGGAGCATATGATTGAGCAGCCTACCAAAAGTGTCCCTGTGGAAACAATCTTCAGTTGAGTGCTGAGTGGAGGTGAAGATTTGATTTGTAAAGCAGGAATAAGAGAGGGAATTTTTCACTCAAGGGAAAGACAAGTTCTACCTCTTCCCTTTTCTTTCAGTTCACACCTACTCACCTGGCAAAATAACATTAAATCTATCTATATCAGAAATAATGAAGTTTTAGAATTGGGGACATAAGAGTGAATGTATTTGATGACATTAAGAATTTGGATTCAGGAGGTCTTGGTGATGGAGTGGATGTGAAGTGAGGGAAAGGATGGAGTTAAGGAATGCCAGCATTCCAGGTGGGGTCACGCAGTGGGTGATGGAGCCCCTCACAGATACTGGCAGGATGCGGAGAGGAGCAGACTAGAGGAGAGCTCATAAAGCCAGCTTGGGATCGCTTGACTTTGAGAATCTCAAGACATAAACAAGTGGGAGAGATAGGTGGACTATTAAATATATATTACTCCAGAAAAGAGGCTAGAGACACACACAGGGATCTTAAACTAAAAATATCCCAAATTGAGTTTATCATCATACAAAACAAAATGTGATCTGGATTCCCCTGTGTCTTGTCACCAGGGGTGGAGAATCTGTCTTGGCATTCCAGCAGAAGCCTGAGACTTGCGCTTCTCTCCTTTCTCGTTCTCGGTGTTTCTCCATCACCGTGCCCCTCCAATTCTGGTTCTCAAATTTCTTCTGAAGCCACCCCCTTAGCCTTACCCTTTATTTCATTCTTCCTTTCTTCAGGTTTCCTGTCTCCCATGGAATTGAAATAGCCTGCTAATTAAAGCTCTTCCCCAGTAGCATCATGTCCTTAAAATGAACATTTATATTGCTGCCAGCAGGGCTATTTAAAATAGAAACATTTCTGTGTTTCCCCTTTTCTCTCCTTCCTAGTGTGAACTTCTAATGGGCTTTCTTCTGCTTCTTGATGTGACCAGTTGAGTTCTTTATCGCATTTCTCATACTCCTTTTTTCCCAAAGTACATATGGACATAGTTTCTCTTCTTTTCTCCTTAGCCAACTGTTTTACTTAGAAGCTAGCCAATATAGAATTTAAAACATTATTTTCATCCATGGGTCATTATGAAAGTTTTGAGACAGACCGTGTTGTGGTCCATTATTTCACCCATGCAAATTTTAACTTGTATGGCTAATTGGTGTTGCCAGGAGGACTTCATTTGTTTCTGTACTCACGGAGCTTATGTTCCTCGATTTTTATGTATCTCAAAACTTTTGTGATGACCTGTAATGGAGGCAACAGACAAGAATATGATGATGGATAATAGTGTCGCCTGTGGAGAACTGCCTGGATTCAGATCCAGCCTCAATATTTACCACTTTATGACCCTGGACAATTTACTTAATCTGCCAGTGCCCCATTGTCTTCATATGTAGATTAGGGATAACAACAGTAACTATTTCATAGTGTTGTTCTGATAATTGAATTACCTAACACATTTAGATGCTTTAATATGTTTTAATGGTATCTGACATAAAGAAAACATTGTATAATGTTCCTATCTTTATTAACCATATGAAGGATTGCTTCTGAATACTAACAAAAATGGGAATGCGTATGATGTAAATTAACTAAATTAACTCAGATATTAATGTAGTCAAGATTTATTAAGTGCTTGGCATATTTCAGGCATTATCCTAATATTGATTATGTAGTAGTAAATATAAAAATTATGGTTCCTTTCATCGGGAAACTTAGCACCTACAAAAACAAATAACCATCACACACCTGTGAGTAACGATATGTTTATCAACATTTAAAACATTGCACAGATATCACACATTTAGTATTGTTAAAATATGATTTATATTTTCTCCCAGAGGCTCCTTTCATTTGCTTCTCAGTTTTAATAATGGAAATATCAACTCATTCAGTGGATTCAGAACAGGGATTCTCCTCCACTCCTTGCCCTTATTTTTATTCATAAGTATTTATTTGGTGCATTTTTTGGTGATCGAACAATGAACAGGAAAGACACAATCCTTTCCCTTTCAAAACATATGCTATGTGACTGGGACTATCTTACATTTTGGGGGTAATTTTCCTAAGGAGATCTTGTTGGTGAGAACAAGTTATAAATATCTAAAATACTAAATTGCACTAACTAGCTAAATCCTGCAAGAAAACAATATAAGAGCAGCTGTAAGGCAACATGTGCTTCTAAAGTGAAGAAAATGGGAATGCAGAGTCTGACCGAGGAGGCCGTCCTCTACAGGAGAGGCTATTGCAGCCTTCTATATTAGAAAGAGGAGTTGAGAGATGGCAGTATTTCCTTCTCACCTTATACAGGGTGTCCATACTCAACTACTTTAAATTGCACATGAACTTCATGGACAGCCTGTACATATATGACAGAGGGGTAATCAAATCAAATGCATTATTCAGCCATTGCAACCAATTATTTTCCTCATTGTCTGCTCAAGTGCCTGTTTGTCAGGACTCTATCTCAGCCCCCAAAGGGTGGGCTGGGTCTCAGAAGTAGAAAATAACAAAAGAGGAAGGCAACAAGGTTATGAAGTAATTAGCATCTATCTCACCAGCCACAGGGCATCCTAACTCTAACCCCCAAACCAGCTTTCATAATATACACATGATTTGTTCATTTTATTTAGAATTGTTTCTGTACATGAGTATTAAAGATTTCAAAGATGATCAGTGGATTTCAAATGACTTTCACAGTCCTGGAACAAATAAAACTTTAGATAGTTTGTGTTGGAAGCAGAGCTGATGGGAGAAAACCTAACCAGCCTGATGGAAAAACAGGGTTCATCTTGCAAGCATGAGGGCTTAATTTGCCTGTCTCTTAGCCAGACCTAAGTTGGCCTTATCTGTTTACTGCTTATTTTACCTGCACCTGTTCTTGCTCCCATCAGACCTCCTCGGTACATTTGGCCATCCTCCCTACCCCATTGACAAAGGCCTTAGCTCAAGCTGTGCCAGCAAACTTGTTTTATGAGGCCTTAATCATTTGTCTAAGATGCTCTATGACCCTGACTTTCCAGAAAAATTTTGGTTCTCCATTAACATAATTCCCTAAGTCTGACACACAGTCATTTAATAAAGGAAAATATCTTAATTAATACATATGATTAGCTGTGTCAATTCAAATGACAATGACTCTCTAGTTTAGACATAGGCATAGAATTTTTAAGTTAGAGGAGCCCTCAGAGATCACCCAGTAAATGAAAGGTTTGGTAATTGTTCTCTCCTGCTGTGTGCATTAGCATCTACACTAAATTCTGTGCTGTCTTTTCAAAAAGAAAATATGACCTTAGAATATGGAAAGTTTCTGATGGTTGGACTTCTTAACCATTTTGCTAAAGTCCTTTGACCCTTTAGTTCATGACTTAATTATTTATTAGGCTTGAGATGGAATCATTTGTGGCTTAGAGTAGATAATGAAAGGGATTACTAGCCAGGCAGTTACTCCCTTAAACTCAGTTTTCCTAATCTCTTTCCCTATGGCAACAGAGCAATTACTTTCCCCGCATGTTGATTCCTTTGTACTTTAAATATAGATAAATGTAATCACGCTGAAAAGCTGGGGGTTAGCTAGTGCTTCTGTGAAATTCCAAACTGCAGAAGACCATTGCTTCAGTCTGAGTTTTCTACAAACTGGGGGTACATGCATGCAAAGTACCCAATGGCTCTCAAACAAATCCATAACTACGGTACTTGTAAGAATTAAGTCTAACTCAAACCTTAATTAAAACATTAATTCCAGAAAATATAGAAGTTCTGTTTGTGTGTGATTTTCTTTTTCATTTCTTTGTTTTAGAAATTTTAACTTGATTGACAGAGAAATAAGGTGTATGAAAATAAAAGGAGGATTGTTTTGAGATGGGGAAGAAGGGAAAGGAAGCATTAGCGCAGAATTTTTGGAATTACATAAAGGAATCAATCAATCCAACATACCATACATGGAAACCAAATTATACAGAAAGAGTGTGTTTTTGAATTCATATCACACAAGGTACTAAATAAACATAGAGAATTAAATTTACATGTTACACGTGAAACGAGTCTGACTCAATGATTAGAACATCCGAATTAAGAAACATTTTTGGAAGTAGAGATGTAAACTTGTCTTAAATGATACCTTATTTCATCAAAAATGGAAAGTCTCTTTAAAACACCATGAAGATTGATGCATTTGAGATGAATTACTCTATTTTTATCAGTTCCCAAATAGCTTACAAAACATTTTGAGTGTGTCATAACTGATATAATTTATGTTAAAAAGATTTTTGTGTTAGAAGCTTGTATTTAGTTTCATTATTGCAAGAAACCCTGGATTTATAATCACTTGGGTTAGAAAGACTAGAAAGCAAATAGTTAAAGTATTTGAAGATATTCCTCCCTTCTCTCCAAGAATAATATGTAAACACTTCACTGGACGTTGTTATAATGTTTAATTCTCTTGTCTAAATGGTAGAATGCAGGTTATACATATATAGCTGTTTGTCATCTGAGGATTATAAAAGCACAAAGCAGGAAAATATCTCTTCCCAAGTATGGAGTAAGCAGCATTGTGAACAGTCTTGTTAAATGATAGATGTGACATTTTGAGATAACTTCCACTGCTCGGCTCTAAAATTGAAAAGTAGTAATGGGCTTGGCACCTATAGCTCCATGGGTAGGGTGCCAGCCACATACAGGAAGCCTGGCAGGTTTGAACCCAGCCTGGGCCTGCCAAACAATGACAACTACAAAAAAAAAAGGAAAGAATCGCATTGTGGGGCATTATGGTGGGCGCCTGTAGTACCAGTCACTTGGGAGGCTGAGGCAAGAGAATCACTTAAGCCCAAGAGTTTGAGGTTGCTGTGAGCTGTGACAGCACAGCACTCTACCAAGTGTGACATAGTGAGACTCTGTGTCAAAAATAAATAAATAAATAAAAAGTAATAATTATAGAGAAAGTGGTTAATGTTATTAGATATTGCCTAAATTTGTAAACATTGCTTTTTGTATTTAGCTAATGTCAACCTTCCATTCAACAGTTAAAGTTGCATTTTTTAATTGAATTTTCAGTGTTTATCTGGACAATCACTTCTATCCTCACATCTTGAGACCTTGTGCATAATTGATGTAGATATTAATTTGAGTGTTACTGTACAGAACAACATGAAATAAGATTTAAAAGATGGGCTTAAGACAGAACATGGAAAGCCCTGATTGTGTCAAAAAGGTCCTATTTTTATCACTTAGTCAATGCTGACACATAGGTAATTTTTTTAAGCAAAGGCGTAATATCAGATTTGTCAGTGAAAGATAATTCAGCTAGTTTGAGAAGGGACACAGTGGGACAAGACTGGAGAGAGATAGGAGTTTTAGGAAACTGTTGGAATAATCTATGTGAAAAAATTGTGAAGTCAGAGCAGAAAGCATTATGATGGTGAAAATGATGAAGAGTAAAAGAATGATTAGCAAGTAAAATTGTATAGACCTCGCTGCTCATGATTAGATAAGGGGAGGGGAGAGAGATCAAGAAAGAAAAGGATCTAGGATAATGGTCACATTTGTGTCTGAACTAGTGAATGATTATTCTATTTTCTTAGATTTCAAGTACAAAATTGAATACATTTGAGAAGGGAAGATTTTGAGTTGAGTTTTGAATATGTTAGACTAGAGTGTGAGGGTAGTGGGTGGCAGCATGAGCAGGCCAACTTGAAGATTCCCATTATTTCACTGGCGAAATAATAAGTGTGGCTGTGGAAGTCCAGGGAAGAACTTGGGATAGATGGCAACCGAGGACGAAATGCTCCGAATCATGGCCCTTAGGTTGAGAACCAGCCCTCAGGAGGCTAAGTGGAAAGAAACTGTAGAGGAAAAGGAGGAAAATTGACGTAGGCCAATTAAGTAGCCAAGTTTCAGTAATATTTTAAAAAGAATCAGAGAGTGAATAATGTCAAATGTAAGGGAAAGAGGAAAACCAAGAATGATGTCACTTAATTTGTCAATTAAAATATTATTAGTTTTCTTAATCCATAAATATATGCTATTAGGATAGAGATCAAAGGAGACTAGAAATATATTAACATTAAAAGTTCATTTCTAGGAATAGAATTTTATAAAGCAAAGGGTAACAGAGGTTAAGGTTGGGGAAAGGGGCAACAGAATGTTTTACCAGTTGTCTCTCTAAACCCCAACCCATTTTGGGAATTAAATTCTATATCACTTCCCGAAGGCCAGTAATGAAGGGGCAGAAAAATGTGCTTTGCTGTTTGTTTTCTAGTATCTTTAACTATAGGAGATGGGTCAACAAAATGGTCTAGACAAGGGTCATAAGATAATGACCCTAGAGATAAGGTTCACCGAAGTCACCAATTATAGTTAAATGATAGACTGAAGCCACGACCTGTGACATTGGTCAGCAGACCCCAGCCCACCCCCCAAACCTCCCGTTTAAAAAGCCCTGTGTTTCTGTTCAAAGGAAGGAGGGCAGTCGTTAACATTTTAGCCCACTGCTCTCCTCATTCCCAGGCAAATTTATAAACTTCTCTTTCTTTTTCCTCAAACCACTTGTCCTCATTCTTTGTTCTCACTGATTTTGCCCCTGGGATATGTACAGAACTTTCAGTAACAAAAAGGCTTCAGATTTTGACCACATTGACTTAGGAATTAATAACAACATGAGGCCAATATTGATTTGAGTTAAAACTGCCTGTTGGTAAATTACATACATTCGCTACTCTATAATATCATACATACATTATAAACCAGGTCAACTGCTTAGGCTTTTTCCCAAATAATTGTATAAAGTGAAAATAAATGACATATTGGAAATAATTGATTTCAGCCAACATAATGACATTATGCCCGTGTTTATTCTCAGTAAAAAGGATGAAGAAGAACAATAAAGAGCACAATCTTTAACTGTCCTTGCTGATGATATAAAAATGTTAAATAAGAAGGTTTCAGTAAGAACCTTGCTGAAAGACCAACCAGGAAGTTTTGTTTTCTGTAAAGACTGAGGCAAAGTTTAGGAGCATCCCTCTCTAACAAGAAGCTTTTGGTCTGAATAACAAAAGAAGGCAGTTTTTTAAAAAGGGAGGTGGGAGTCCTGCTGCGGGTTATTATTCATATTATTTTGATCAAAACATCTACTGTTTATCACGGAAGGGGAAGGAGATTTCTAAAGTGAATTCGCATCCTCGGAGAGGAAAAATCCCATTACAATTATCTCACTACTCCCTGGCCTCTCCCCATGTCCTGAGGACAAAGAAATGAAAACAATTTCAGAAGCTTTCCGAGGCAAGCTGATCATTCTGATGATACAGTAGAACAAGGGTACTGTAAATTCTCTGGGCATCAGCCACTTCCAGAGAGCATTACAATAATTTCACTTAAGTAATTTGCCCTTAGGATTAGTTTATTTGTGCATAGATTGTAAAAAATCTTTTCAAAAAAATATGCATTCTTTTAAAAATAGAGATTGACTTTCACTGGCAATGCACTCATAACCATTCTGCATGAGAGGGGTACCACGTCACTAACTACACATTTTTTCACTTGACGACGTTATTGCTCACATTATCCTTTATTATTATTTAATTACAGGGCTGTTGCATCATATTTTTTCTTCTGTGGCAGGTGATGCACAGGTCCGGGGAGCTGTGTCGCCTCTCCCTGTAGTGAGTGTCTGGATTTTATTTGCATTTTGGTTTTTTCCACATGCTTACCAGGTGTTTATTTCATCATTAGCAGATTCCTAGTTGGAAAAACAGATTCATTATGTAATTTTAGGTTAGAAAATTATATAAAGTTTTAAAATAAGATTTAGGTGGGGTGTTGGGGTCTTCGATTCAGAGGTGTAAACATATAATTACTATGAGAGTAACAGACAGAAAAGTGACCTGAGCAGTGAAATCTACCTGATGTTAATCCTTAATTCAAAAGGACTCCATCTGGCCTTGACTCATCAGTTTGGTTCATCAACCTTATCTTGAAAAGTGAAGGAAACTTAGCATAGCTCATTGGAATTTCAGGATTCGACGTTAATTAATTTCTCATTATGGCATATTCGGAAGAAATAAATAGTTGTTAAGAATCAAGCTAGAGGCAAGGTTCCATCTACTCCCTTCACTAGCCAGCTCTGCGACCTTGAACAAGTCATCTAAACACTGCAAGCTTCATTTTCTTCATCGCAACAGGATAAATAATAAATTGCCTTGGATGGCATTGCAGGTCCTCATGGACCTTCTCTGACTAATTAGTTCAGGCTTATCTTTTTTTTTTCCCTTTTCTCATCCCCCTACCCCATACGCTCACATCTTACGCTGTGAGAATACTCAATTACTTGTAGTTCCCAGAAAATACTCTTGTTTCCTTAAAGCTCCTGTCTTCACATGTGCTTCTTTCTCTTTGTGTACAGAGCACTCCCATCTCAGGAGTTGTTTTAAATTAGCTCCCCTCCCTTTCAGCCTACCCTGAAGGGCGCCCTCCTTCTCAGAGGCGTTCTCTGAAGCATTGTTTGAGGTTCCCACAGCACGTGTTCACACCACACTTGTTCTCTTCACTCTTAATGACTTGAACTGTCTCAAAAAATTGTTTTCAAGGAAATAAACTTTATCTCCCTGTTCACACATTGAGAATGGTTAACATTTTTATTGACTTTATTGACCACATGAATTTATTAAATGGATCTAAAACAAAGTTATAAAATTAATATACCATTTGTACATTAAATATTGACTATTAAAGGACATTCTAAAAGTGTTTACTAAGCAACTACCATATCATAGAACAATTTGTAAAGGACTGAAAGATAAAACTGAATAATGCAGAGACTTGGTTCTAGAGGTATTCACCACCAGAGCAGGAGGCCAGACTATGAGCAGACAAATAAGAGAATGATCTGGTGAGGCCTTCTGAGGCATAAACAGAGTTTTATGTACTGTGCAAGGCCAGATGTTGGAGAGAAATCACCCTTTCTAGAAGACATAGGGAGGTACCACTAGGCAGCTGAGATTGAGCTAGTATTGAAGTTGTGGTAAGATAAAGAAAGAAAGGCCATTCTCGGAGAAGTGAAGGGACTGTGCAGAAGCAGAGAGTAAATGTCTGTTTTTGGAGGACAGTGCGAGCAGTGTGGGGGGATATAACTGGCATGTAGATGGTAGGTAGAGTGGTAGGACAGTTTACAAATATGTATTTGGATCCTGGTTCTAAAAGTTAGTTCTTGGGTCACCTTTATTCCCCTCTTGGTCACCAGACTGGAGTGTCATGTTGTGATCACAGCTCTCTGCAGGGGTCCTCAAACTTTTTAAACAGGGGGCCAGTTCAAGGTCCCTCAGACCATTGGAGGACCAGACTGCAGGTCCCAGGATGCGTCGGCTGCTAAGCAGGACAGGCAGTGGTAGCAAAAACATGTGCAGGCTGGATAAATGTCCTAGTTGGGCTGCATGTGGCCCGCCGGACGTAGTTTGAGGATGCGTGCTCTATAGCTTGGAACCCCTGGGCTCAAGTGATCCTTCTGCCTCAGCCTCCTGAGTAGCTAGGACTATAAGCAGGAGCCACTGTGCACTGTTATGAGGTGATCTTGAACAAACCACTTACATTTTCTAAGTCTTCGTCTCATCTGTGTATCTGCAAGACAGTATGAAGAACTAACATATCAGTGGTAGTTTTAAGAGTTCATCAACCATTGTTTCTGGTCCTTCCTCCCTCTAGGTATAAAAATAGTTTTTGCTGGTCCCCTTATACTTGAACCGATTCAGGCCCATGAGTTGTGAGCAGAAGTGACAAATGTAATGTATGAGCCACCAGGTTTAATAGTTGGTGCAAAACACCCTCCCCCATTTCTCTTTTCTCTTTGGCCTGGCAACAGTGAAGATGTTGGTGGCTCTCTCACACTGGCCTACCATTAACAAGACTCCCCTCCTTCTCTCAAAGCAGTCTACCTGCAGCCAGACATAAGCCTTGGTTGTTAGTCATAAGGGTTTTGTACTGTTAGTTACCTCAGGACAATCTAGTTTATCCTAAATGGTAGAGTATCTAATCGTGAATATTGAATAAAATAAACATGAAAGGAAAGGAAATGAAAGAAAATATTTTTTTGGGAGAAATCACCACATACAAATTTTTTTGTATGCTCGTATACGATCAAGTATCACCACACTAAAAATTAAAGTATATTAAGGGAATATCAGAAATATTGTCCAATCTGAAAAAAGAGAGAGCAATTGGAAAGATACAATTTAAAAATTATTTTTAGTATGGCATATGTATCAAGAGTTTTTATGGATAGTCTTTAAACATTATGGTTATTAAGAGTTTTAAACTATTATATGTTTGTAGTAATATTATTCAAGCTCTAGATCTTACCAATTTCTTTCCAATGTTACAACTTTTCATTATCATTATAGATAGATAGATAGAGATGTATTTAACTCTATTATTTTATTAATGGGGGAAAAGTACCAAAATCTCTTGTTAACACAATGCATTCAAAAATTACTCTTACTGCTGTGCATATTTGTGGTTCTAATGGTTGATAATGTATTATAACACTGTTAATTTTATTAATGCCAGACTTACCACTTGTGAACTTTAGAAAACCAAAAAACAATTAGTAGTATGGCTGGCTGGTGCACAGTAGCACTGAAATGTTTTTGCCTCTATTAAAATAATTATCATTTTTATAATTGTTATGAAATAATCATTTAAAATGAGCTAGAAATTAATATCTGATGATTAATGTACAGAATAGGAGTTTATGAAAGGCTTTGCTAAGAAATGATCAGGTTAGGCTTGAGGTCAAGTAAAGAATGGAATCTTAAATTAGCAGGGCTCAGAAAATTCTCTGTGTGCTGAGCAACTATTCTGCAATTTGGAATAACTTTCAGAAGCATAGGAGAAGACTTGGATACAGAGAAGTTTCCAGAAGAAGAAATTATTAGGAGTGTGAGTGCCAATCCATTGAGGGCTCTTATCTGTGAAGTATTTAAATGTCAGCTCTCAAGCAGCCAAACCAAGGGTGAGTGGTCATTGCCACCAGAATGTGGTTTTTGCTCTCTACGCGTGGATCTCTTTATTTTCATTAACTTTCAGGGTCATCACATTTTGCAACTGGGTGGGAGTAAAGGACTCACTCCCCCTGCCAAGTAACAAATTAGCATCTTATGTTGTTTAATAACTACATCCAATTGCAAATGTCACCAAACAGCTATTAGACAGCAAGTCCCATGCAGAAAAGCTTAATGGAGCATGACACCACCAATTAAGTGTAGGTTTTTGTCTTTTTTCCTGAAGGAGTGATTATTCTTAGAAGGGATGTTTCATTACCCTTAATCTGAGTTGAGTTTATGCACCCATAACCTGAAGTCTCATAAGGTATGGGCAAACAAACCTCAATATAAATCTACCACTGTTTGTGGGTTATCTTGGTGAACCATCTGCATGATTGAAATGCACCACTATAAGTCATATGTCGGAGCCTATTAAAACTCTCATCAATTGTATTGTTGAAATTTTTAAAAGGTTCTGCTATTTTAATGCATGATTTGTATTACCCTTCTCCTGAAACAAAGCAGTGTACTTTGTAGTTTCCAAGCAACACATCTTTTTCAATTACAATTTAGCCTTGAATTCTGTCCTTAGATTCCTAGCACACTTCCCTTTTCCAATATGTGTATATTTATAGTCTTGCAGGAGAATAAAACTATTGCATTATTTTCACTGAATCTGATGTGTGCCATGTGTAAACTGCCTGTAAATAAGATAAATGCATTAGGACATTTAAAACTGAATTACATCAGTCAAGCTTACTTTCAGAGAAGGAACAATTCAATTTAGTTAAAACTCTATTCAGAAAGGATTTTTGCTGATTGGCGTTTTCATCTTATTTAGAAAGAGAATTGAGTAAAAATGCTGAATCCAGACACTGTATTCATTCTTACCTTACAAATTTTCTAAGAGTAAGATGACAACATTTACATAAAGAAGTAATGTTCGATCAGGGTGAGCTTGTAAAAATAGTGCTGATGGTGACAGCAGTGGTGCTAGATACACTCATATGTGCCTATCATACACTTGGCCTTGATCTAAGCACTTAACATGTATTAGCTTTATTAATACTCACATTAATACCTAGATTGATAGATGGGTTAGTGAATAGCATTAGTCTTAATTTAGAGATGAAGAAACTGAGGAGTTCATCTAATATTACCACCGTAAATAATTTAGTGAATGGCAGATAAACCAGGATAATCTGACTTGGAACAATTCATAATGAATTGATATTCCAAAATTAATTAGCTGTCATAATTTATAACCCTTGTTAAATCCAGTGACTTATTAAATAAAATTGCCAAATAATTTCAGCACATCCAAAATTAGTTCAGAGCTTTATAGCAAACATTGTACAATAATTTTTGTTTGAAAAATATGATTTCCTAGCCCAACTTATTGTGGAAAACTTTACTAGAACAAGTATAATATGAGACAACTTTTCCTTCACAATGAAGTAGAGTTCCATACCTGCCTTCCATACTTAAACACTCACTGTTGCAAGGGCCACTCGGAGCTTCTTTCTCTAAAAAATTCACTGCTGTTTCAGGCTTCAAGGTGTTTTTTCCCTGGAAAAATAATAAGAGAATGGAAAAAACTCTCCACAGTGGCCACTGTTGCAGACAAGAGATTCTTATCAACTCATTCTGTAAAGAACATTGTTGGAGAAGGAGCTGCTTTCTCTTTGTGGATTTCTCTGCAGGTTTGTATGTTATAGGTATTTTCTGGGCCAGTGGAAAATCAAGATTCATAAAAGTCCATTGGTTAGTTCATCATACAGTGAGCTCTATTCATTTGACTCATCAGGTATTGGTTGGTTTTGCATACTCAGATAGTAATTTATATGCTTGTTAGCTTTCTGTAGTCACTGTCCTGTAACACATTTTAATAAAATAAGACTATCTGGAAAACAAAAATTATCTTCTGAAAAAATAATTTTAATGCTTTTGATACATTTCCTTTGGATAAGTGGACAGAATTTTTGTATATAATGAAATGACAATCTGTAAGAGATTTAACAGTTTTGATATAATTATCCAGGACAGCAATGTAAACTGCTTAGCAACATACAGTTAGCAGCCAAAAAAAAAAAGGAAAAATAGGTTACCATGGAGATATAAAAATAGCCCCACATGGCTAGAAATGTTATGGGCTTTGGTGTTAGGAAGAGGTGTTTCCACTTTACCAAGGTCCAAAATAAATAAAATAAATTGCAAAATTCTGAATTTTTCATTTTGGTGCCTTAAGGCCAAATGGTGGAAGAGCTCATGTTCACTGCTAATTCAAATGCATTCTGCTCTATTTCTTTCTTTCCTTGAAAGCCATGGATTATCCACCATACACTTACAACCTCGTGTACATTGAATGGAATTCAAAGGAGAGAATTTATGTGATCGGGAACGTCATTCAGTATTGCCATGAGTCAGTGATCACGTCTACTTCTTGAAGCCAGAATGATTTAAGTTATCTATTTACTTTTTATCACCGCTTTATGCCCAGGGTTAACCTGTCTTGGTACAGGGCAAGTGGAGTACCAAATAATAATTGTTGAATGAAAAAAATAATTCCTAATGGATCAGCCAATCAGCAATCACGGTGGCATGAAGAGATGTCAGATCAACCATGGTGAACATCACTGTCACTCAGACCATGAAGTAATGCTTTCTTGTAGCCAAACTTTGCATGATTCCTCCCGGCAAATGAGAAGGAGAGATGGCTGGTTGTATGTGCATGTGTGTGTGACCCCAACAATGGGGAGGGCAGTTGATGAGGATAGGGGAGCAAAAATAAGAACATCAGCAATAATCCCTACAAATCAATTATTTTCAGTCTCAACTTCCAGATTTTCCCTCCCATATTCATGGCCTCTGTCATAGCTGAAATAATCTTTCTGTAATATACATTTTACTGATGTTCTCTCCTCCTGTGCAGTCTTTCCATTTCCTTCCTCCATTTCTACATCACAAACATCATCTTTCTCATTACTACCACTCACATTGTTTGCGGTCCAATCATACTAAAATCGATCACGCATTTACAAGGGAAAATACATTAACAGAAAGCTCTGAAATGTTAAACATAGAAATCTACCATCATCAGTATCTAGTCTCACCAACTTCCCTTCCTATATACCTAGAGAAAGTATCTTTTTCATAAAAGATTCTCATTCACCATGTGCTTTTCTGTTTACCCACATAGGTGCTTTCATCTCTTCTTTGTTCCTTTCTAAAGAACTGTATGGACTATCAAATGTGCCTTTCACTTCCTTGTATACTCCAATTTTCCTTCCTTGGTGTATCCTTCCAATGATCATTTACACATGATCCAGTACTTTTCATAAAAATTCCTTCCACATTCTCCTTTTAGCTATTATTCACCAGTTCTTCTCCTTCCATATGCTCCACAATCCTTTCTAGGTTAGTAATATAAATACGACTGCCCTTCCTTTAGTCACCAGTGACTTCAGTCATTCTAAATAACCAGCTGGGTTCTCTTCATTGCTCTCTCGATCTGGAGACAGTGTGCCCTTTGGGTTACTACACTTTGCATTGTTTGTATCTCTTTAATTCTTCTTGGTTATTACCTTTCCTGGTTTCTCTGTTTCTGTTGAAACTTTAAATACAAAAGTTTCTCCTGGCTTTGTCCTTGAGACTCTTCTTTTTGATTCTCAAGCTGTACTATCCTAGTGAGATGCCTCATCTCCTTGGAACAATAAAATCATTTCTAAGTCAACAAATCCCAATTGTATACCTACAGATGAGGCCTCTTCACTGAGTTCTGTGCATACATAGCTGACTGCCTGTTCATCTGCACTTGGGTAACACTCAGGCATTACCCACAAAATTTGTTCAAATTTGAATGCTTGATCATCATCATTTTTTTTTCCCACAGTTTTTGGCCAGGGCTGGGTTTGAAACCCCTACCTCTGGCATATGAGGCCTGTGCCCTACTCCTTTGAGCCATAGGCACTGCCTTTGATCATCATTTTTTTTTTTTTCTCTTCCCTCCTTATCTACTTTTCCTGCAGTATTTTCTTTCTCTGTTGATAGTCTCATCGTTTGGAGTTATCCTTCATAACTGATTTAAATCAATGACTGAGTCCTGTTCTTTCCACATGTGATTTTACTTCAAATCTGCGCACCTCCCTCTGCATTATAATGACTGCAGGCCAAGCTAACAACAGCATTGCCATATGACTTCCAGGGCCCTTTGAATTTGTCTTCCCACATCTTCTCTTCACTCTAAACTACTGTCCACAGAGAAACTAGAACAACCTTGAAAAAAAAAAAAAAACCCTACAAATTAGATCACACTAGTTTTTTCTTTAATATGCTTTGACTTTCTTTTTGGTTTTTTTTTGCAGTTTTTTGCCAGGGCTGGGTTTGAACCCATCACCTCCAGTATATGGGGCCAGCACCCTACTCATTTGAGCCACAGGCGTAGCCCTGCTTTGACTTTCCATTGATCTTGGGTTAGCCTTCAAACTCTTTAACCTGGCTGACAAAGGCCATGATATTCATCACTGCCTTGTCCCTATACTTTATTTTAATCAACTTTTGCAGCAGTTACCATTTGGGTCTCCACTTCTTTGCATAAAATGAGTACTCACCTTTCTTCTTAAGAACATAGCCTATACATACATAGTCCACTGTCAAAAGGCGTTCATCATCCCTTTGGACTTGAAAAATTCTAATTACTTTGCAGGTCTGAGAATAATATCTACATTCTGGAAATCTATCCCTGGCTCCTTGGGCTATTTTTATTTTTTGATTCTCTGCAATAACCTCCCGTTGCATTTTACTTTTTATTCATATAAGAGTAATTATAATGAAATAATTTATGCAGTTATCTGTTGAACAAATGCAGCCATACCATGAAGCCAGATACCTTGATTTTATTATCATCATTCTTTGCCCAACATCATTTCTTCCACATAATAGATGCAAAATTAATAAGTCTATGAAATGGATGTTGAATAAATTAAGCAGCTTTGTTACTGAAGTAATTTTCTTTAGCAGAATGCGAAGAATTGAGTGGATATAACAGGGATAAGTTAACTGTTGCATTTAATAGAGTTTTCTCCTGGTTTCTCAATTCCCCTTCCTTCTGTGTCCACAGCTTTAAATACTTAATATCAGCAAGTTACTGGAGTGATTTCTATTACTATTATTTATTTTTTTGGTTTTTTTATTAAATCATAACTGTGTACTATTCCTATTATTTAATGCACCAAATATCTTGTAACAAGATATTCATCACAAGTGTATGAAAGTTAGATAAGATAAGCAAGAGATACTTACAATTTTATTTTTAGAATCCATATTTCATATATTCTAGGTAGTGTTTGAGATTCAGATTTAAATGAATCATTTGAAGTTTGTCTGTTACTAGTGTCAAGGCTAAATATGCATTAATTTTATACTTTATTAAAATTCATGAAGTGACCTATGAAAAAGGTAATAATTCTCTAAATATACTTTATTATCAGGCTTTATATTTTCCTCATACTTATTTGTAGGGTAATTAATGCAAAAAAAATCTTAATAATTTTTACTTTCATAAGAGATCAAAATGCAGTCATGAAATAAACTTTTACAGAGAATTTTAGATTATTTTATTTAATATTTGCTTACATGTTGCAAATATGATGTATTATTTGTATTTGTGTACCAATACCATGAAAATTTAAATTGTAAAATTCTAAAAAGTAGATTTATCATATAAAATTAACCTAAAATATGGGACTGGAATTTTGTACATGAGTAATATTTTCCATGTAGATTTCCATTAATTTAACAACATTAAGCTTATTTCACAATACTTACTAGAAGTTAGTATAATTCTTTTTCATAGAAAATATATATATGTTTTTAATCTCTTCATTCAAAATTTTAAAAAGTTAGATATTATTGGTGTCAGTCGAAACATAAAAATAACAAAAATCACTGAACAGATTGAAGACACAGCAGGAGAGAGAGAGATTTACAGTATAATGATGTTTTCCTGTTGTAAAACTATGCTGAGATTATTATGTTCAGAAATGTACAATGTTCAAGTCCAGAAACTCAAAAGCACCAAATTCACTTTCAGTAATTAACAATACTTTTGATATACATAGCTATAGCCTGTTTGAGGAAATTTTCTTAATGTTGTAAATTAAATGGCCACTCGTACTGAAAGGATATGTCTATACTCAGAGAGACATGATATAATAAAGCTAGAATGTGGGGGCATAGAGATTAGGAGTCAGTCTTTTAAAAAGGTCTTTACCCAAGTAGCATATTTGCCTAGGTCAATCTATTCCTTCTGAGACAGTGGGGAAGGGACACATACAGTGTTCTCCTGGGAGGAGTGAAAAAAGCATTTTGCTCTATTTATTTTTCATATTAAAATTATAACATCATTGGATTTCAGTTGGTGATTACTTGCCATATATAAATATTTGCAATGCCAAAAATTAATTTAAAATGGAAATATTCAGTCATATTCCAAATCATTTTTCAGAGCATGATTTCTTATCGATTCATAGTAGAATATTCAAATAAATGACTACATTCTTCACAATTTAATTCTGTTTCTTTCCTGGGCACCCAAACTTAATATGACACAATGCACAGAGACAGTGATCCATGAGGGAATGACAAGTATCCAGATGTGAATCCTACTTCAGGTATGTGAACTCTCTTCCTGGGACAAGCCAATTAACATCTCTGGGGTAATTACATGGTCCTTGCAGCAAGGTTATGAAAATTGGTGTTAATAAATATAAATTGGTCAGCCACACTTGGCTCATATTAGACAAAAATAAATGCTAGGTATTTTTAATAGACTTTCAAAAACTTCTATATCCATATTTCTTCATATTAATTATTTTCTGGGAGCCTCAACTTACAAATGTGATCTTGTTTACATTGCCTTTATGTATATGTGAAGGGTAAGCAGAATGAGTAAAGTGTCCTTTCCAAGGATTTTTATGATATATTATTTATATTCATGTTCCAGTACCATGAAAATTCTCTGGGGAATGCCCCTGAGAAAGAGTCTATTTCAAGTAAACAGAGAGTTAAATTCAATATGTTTGATTCAAGGGCCATGAGTCATTGATTTTAAGAATAGTTATTTATAAGTAATGTCCTGCCACTCCTAAACATATGATTAGGCAACAGCTACTCCTAAGATCAGGTGCAAACTTAAAAAGTTGCTCTCATTTACCAAAATTAAACATATCAGTAGGACACTAGTTGGTCTGTTGAGTTCACTTTGCATTTGTAAACAGACCGTAGTGCTTGGCACAGAGTAGGTGCCTCTTAGGGCATTTACTAAATGAATATGGGTGTTGAGTAAAAGATAGATTTGGCACATAACAATTAATCCAAGATCAAGATGCCATAACAGCAAGATTGTGCTAGAAGTTTTTAGCATTATTACCTGCCATTTGATAAGCATTTGCTAAATGAAAATTATAAATACCCACCGTCATCACTTACACCTATGGAGAGGCAGATGGTCGTATGCCTCGATGTTTTCAGCATCATTTCCAAGATACCTTATCACCTGCAGATGGACCATGGTAAAACAATAATATAACCATCAATGTTCTTTTATTATGCCATATTGGATATTCTCATGAGAAATCATAAGCACATTTTATGAAAGGTTGAAAAGGTTGAAAAATTCTTATCTAACAGATGACTATGGAACTACAGAGACATTTATTCTTACTATTATTGTGATCCTATGTTTGGTTCAAAAATTAAAACAGCATAGGACAATATAAGCAACATCAATAAGCCAAATTATTCATTTCTGTGATTGAGAAAAATCTCTGTATTAAATAAGCCCCCCAAAGAAATAGACCTCTGACTATCCATTTATTCCCTCATAACCCAACACTGCGTGATGCTTTTTAAGGATACAAAAAGTATACAGACATGAATTCATTATTAAATGTGTGATTTGGGAGGGAATGGGATGGTGCCAGTCAGCAGTTGGTGACACAGAATGGGTGATGACTAAGAAGCATTTAAGTATCAAATTTCTTAAGAAAACAATTTGTCTCTGTAAGATGACAGAATTAATTATTCAAATACAGAAAAACTTTCTCTGAAAAGGAAGGAAGGAAGGAAGGAAGGAAAAAGTTAATGTTTGAACAGCACCAATTTTGTATTGGACACTTTATGTATTCTGTACCATACAGTTCTCACAAAAATATCACTGATATTTTAACCTCCTCAGTTGCTCAAGGACAAGAGCTTAGTGTTATCTTCTTGATGACTTTAAAGCCCCTGTTTGCTTTGCCTCAGTCTGGACTCTAGAATCTCTGTGAATGTCTACCATGGTTCAAGAAAGAAGCACTGAGAAAAGTCTTGACTTATCCTCTCGAGAAGGGTAGAGGGCAGATCCCCCAGACAGAGGAAATCAGGATCTAAAGTATGTAGTCAATCTTGCCTACAGGTCCATGGAACTGAGGGCACTGTGACTTCCTGTCCAAATCTTAAAGCGGGACAAGATGGCTGATAGTGATGGTATTCCAGCAACACCCTCATTCTGGGTCTGGATGGTTGCTAACTGGAAGGTTTGGAACTTTCTGAAAATATATTCACCTGTGTGCATTTCCTTTATGTGTACATGCTTCTACACACACAGATAAGCAAACACATAGATATATTAATATCTTATTTTGATGATTACAAAACAAAAAAATCAGTGTCCAGTGTACACTTATAACAAAGGAATCTGGGTTTAGCCTGAAGAGGTTAAGATAGCACTATGTCCATGAAATTGCTCTTAGGCTTTGAAAAAAAGAAGATTCTAGCCATTGTTATACAGCAATATAAAAATAGAAATGTTTAAAAAACCGTGTAGAGGTCAAGTGAGTGTTCGTACATGAGAACATTGGGAGACCAACCAGAGGCTCACTAAAGTGATCTGGACAGAGGAGGTCCCTGCTTTTTCGGGCGACTATGGTTTGTGAGTATAGAGAAAACATTTATAAAAATACATAAAATCAATAACTTTTACAAGGAAGCAAATGGTAAAATCTCACATCTTAAGTTAATATTGGTCATAACACAACTTTTTGCAGGAACACAAGTTACTCCTTATGATTAGATTACTTAAAGAGAGGTCCTGCTGTGAGAAAAGTTTTATAATTGGTTGTTTTTCTACATTTTCTACATTTGGGAAATGTACTTTTAACAACTTACTCTGTAACAGAAAAATTAACATTTTGCAGTGCTTGTGAAGCCACTATTATAATAAGACATAGGGACTTTTTCAGGGATAGAGTATATAGCCTGTTGAAGATTTATATTCACTTCTCTAAATAATTAAGTAAGAATTTTTCAAGTTGCCTCACGATCTTGTTGCCTCTGATTACGAACTGTTGGGAGAGAAAACAAGAAAGAACAATGTGATGAAAGTTGGGATCATTCTGATGATTTATAAAATTTGCTTTACTTGATGGCAGTTGTCTACAAGGTGTCATCCACCAACCAGCAACTGTAACATCACCTGGAAATCTGTCAGAAATGAAAATTCTTGGGTCATACCCCAGACCTCTTACATGAAAAACTCTTGGAATAGACCCAGTACTCTGTGTTTTGTAAGCCCTCCTGGTGATTCTGAGGGATGTTACATTGTGAGAACAAGTACTTACAACCTTCCACGTTAACCTTCCTGTTAATTGGCAACCGTACAAGAGGAAACCACTCATTTTGTATAAGTCAGGGTTCTCCAGAAAAATAGAATACTTGCACATGCATGTGCACACACACACTCAGTCACATTTACACAAAGAATTGACCATCTCTGTATCTAAGTACCTCTCTAATAAACCTAGTAATATTTTAGATGGTTTCATACCTGCCATGAACATTACACACACACACACACACTCACGGTCCAATAAGAGTACCTGGCTCATATGATTACAGAGGCTGAGAAGTCCCAGGATTTGCCACCTTCAAGCTGGAATGGACATACAGGTAGACTGGTGGTGTAGTCTGAAGGCCCGAGAACCATAAGTGACAAAGGCATGAGAAACTGATGTCTGAGCACACATAGGTAGAGCAGGAGCAGATTCAAAATTCTCCACTGTGCTGTTCTATGTAGGAAAGGGAGGCATTAGATGTTGGCCACCTACATTGGGAAGGACCATTTGCTTTATTCGGTCTGCTAATTCAAATGCTGACTTCTTTTAGGAATACCCTAATAGATACACCCAGAAATAATGTTGAATTAGATCTCTGTGTATCCCATGACTCAGCCACATTTACACAAAGAATTAATCATCCCAATATCTAAGTACCTCTCTAATGAACCTAGTCATATTTTAGATGGTTTTGAACCTGTCATGAACATTACCCAGCAACCTCTATACCTACAGTGTGAAGCAATAATCCATGTCCACTCCATCCCACTCCAATATTACCTCCTCTTCATTCTCCTACTCACAGCCCTCTGGCCTCCAACCCAGAGACTCTACTTTGCTTAGGTAATCCCAGTGAGTTTTTTACGGTGTCAGTACATGGTCTTAAACTCCATGATTGCTTGTTGTTCATTGTCTGTTTCTTATTAGAATTTAATTTTCATTAGGAATGAGATTTTTCTCTTTACGGTGGCATTTCCAGCAAATAGAAGAATATTTAGCATAGATTTGTCATTCAGTAATCTTTTTTGAATGACCGAATGAAATAATTTTGTCTCACTACTCTTCCAACTCAGCATCTCGAAGCACATTGCAAGGTTAACAAACTTTATTAAAACTAATGTTTGAAATAATCAAATCTCCACCTTTGATTTTAAAGGTACTTTAGTCTTCCATCTTTCTTCATGTGCTTCTCTGTCTTCTTTTTCATTCCCTTATGTTATAGGTTATTTTTCTATTTATTTCTGGCTATTTGCATTCTTTTTAGTGCATTCTAACATCATAGAGAAGCAAAAGATGATAGTAACTTAAGAAGACAAAGTTTGACTTTAGATCCTAAGTATATTATCTTTTGTTCATTTCACTTCTTTATCCATAAATCGATGTCCTCATATTGTTTATCCTGCAATCTTTCTTAAAGAACTAAATGGAATAATATTTGTAAACTATAACAACTGACACTACACATTTTTGTTTTTAGTCAATGCTCCTCTGCTAATGATTGTAGTCATTCACCTCCAACTTCTAATTGCATTTCAGACTGATGTTTACAACTTCCAGTTGAACATCAACACAGAGATGTTGATCATTTAGAAACTTCCTACTTAACTTGTTCAACATCAAGGTCATTAGATTTTCTGCTAACTCTCCAAGATTACTCAGCATCTTTGACTCAATGTTCTTTTCTCAATTTAAGTGTCCAGTCAATAAGCCAACAACAATTCTTTTAAAATTAGCTCCTTATTATCTTTTTACATCCAAAATGTCTTTTTTTTTTTTTTTTTCCATTTCCACTGTTACCTCACTGGTACAAAATCTGTAGACGTGCCTGCCCCAACAGGCTGAAAATGCTGCACGTGTTCCCTCCTTCCCATGTTAGATGTTTCAGCATTTTGTAGAGAGTGTGCCTCTTTTGGAATTCACATACAATATTAAAACTATTTATTTTCTTCTCATTTTTCTTTCTTTTTTTTTTTTTTTCTTCTCATTTTTCTTAACAAAAGTGAGATGTCAATGATTACCAACTAGGCTGGGTGTTTTTCAAGCCTGTATGGTGCAGAACAAATCTTCTCATGCTATAGTCCCCAACCACTGGTGTGGCCTTTTAGGGTCTGGGCCAAACAGCAGGAGGTGAATGGTGGGCCAGTGAAGCTTCATCTGTATTAACAGCCACTCCCTATGGCTTGCATCACTGCCTGAGTTCCACCTCCTGTCAGAGATCCTGCTTCCAGTTCATGGGAAAGTTGTCTTCCATGAAACCAGTTCCTGGTGCCAAAAATGTTGGGGGCTGCTCTTCAAATGTATGAGGGACTTACTTTTGTGAAGCATGTGGGACATCCTGGGTGTGAGTGCTCTACAGTGGCCAGGAAGGGTAGTTGGAGATGATTATGCAAATCCCACCACCTGGGGGTAAGTTGGATGGTCCCATATTTGGTTTTGATATGAGATCTTCTATGTTTGAGTAGGTCTCACTCAAATATATTGGACAAGTTCAACTCACTTATGTCCTTAAAAAAGTTGATTTCCACTTCTGTTTTTCAGGTTTTTCAGTCCCCATAATGTAACATCCTCTCCTTCAGTCAATTCTAGGGTTTCCAGATTCTCACCACCTTTATTTTTACATCTGGTTGGGGTGGTGGTGGTGGATAGATAGGGACAAAAACCCATAGAATCTTACTTTGGCCAAGCACTGTGAATAGTCACCCCTGCCATGTGGCAGAACCCTCTGAATGAAAACAAGGGCTATAATGCCAAGTAGCTCAATAACAACATCCAGAATATACTTGTTTTCTTATGATGAGGAAAATCATGGGTGTTTGTCATTCAAAAAATTGGCAGGAAGACAGTTTAGCATAAAACAAGGTGGAATAAGGAGAGACAAGAAAGCTATCATTTGGGTCATCTCAGAGGTTTTAAGACACCAGCTCAAATGGTTAGTGGTTAAATAAATTTAAATAACCATGCTTTAGTAGGATGTGTGACCTTTGAAGCGTTTTTACTTTGTTCACATCTCAGCTCCTTCAAAATAAAAAGTGACAGTAATCCTAATTCTTTGCAGAGTGATGAAGATGACATGAATAAATATATTAATATATGTAGTATAGTAAGTGGTAAGCAACTGTAATCTGGTGTCATTATCAGTAGCTGATGACATTTAATTTATTCTGAAAATACAAGTACACATGTTCATGTTTATGTGTATTCCAAAGGGAGGCCAAGCCCAGGGATTCATACCTGTCATTCTAGTATTCTGGGAGACCAGGGCAGGAAGACTGCTTGAGCTCAGCAGTTTAAGACCAGCCTGAGCAAGAGCAAGGCCCCATCTCTACTAAAATTAGGAAAACAAGCTGGGCATTGTGGCTGGTGCCTGTACCTCCAGTTACTCAGGAAGCTGAGGTAGGAGGATCGCTTGAGCCCAAGCATGTGAAGTCTCTGGGAGCTATGAAGACAGCATGGTACTCTACCCAAGGCAACAGTGTGAGACTCTGTCTCAGACAAATAAGTCCTTATTTTACTTTTTGCCATCTCATTAACATTGGGATATGAATTTGTTCTTTTTCCCTAAATGACAGAAAGGGTTTCAACTTCAAATAATCCTGGGATGTGCAGAAAAGTACTTGGCCTAAATCTTTCTGATGCACTCACAAAAAGAAACTAAAAATAAGTCAGGGGTGGTTACATGTCCAAATCCTCTGGTATTAAGAAATGGAGAAACTTCCCAGTCAGCAATGTCCTTCCTTATCCAACTCTTGGCTGTCTCTTTAGTCTCATCTTAGTCTCATCATGGGACCCGTCTTACTGTCTTCTAAAGTCACTGCCGCTTTGTCCACGTTCCTCAGATTTGCTACCCTGCCACTGGCATCATACCTGCATCCCAACAGTGGGAAATGCCTTTCCCTTCCTCTTTGCCTCACAGTTAAGCCCTATTTTTTTCTCAATTGTAGTTCTCTCTTCTTCCTGAAAAGGTTAAAAAGAACCTCTCTTTTATACTTTAATAGTTGCAAGACTTAAGACTTACAATAAGCCCTCAGTATATGTTAACAGATCCACAATTAATGGATACTCTAATAACTTAAAGTGTCTTTAGTCTAAATTTGCAGTCTTTATTGTTTTCCTCTCTCTCATGTTTTAATCATTCTTACTGTTCTGCTGCTAAGAATTAGGCCTTTGTCTCTGCACTGCTAACAAACTCCTTGACTGAAATTTCTTCCCTAGTTCCTGCTGAATACAATATTATATTCCCTAACCTCAAATAAAATTAAATTACTTTTCAAAATCCTTTAATGCCCTTAGTGTGTATATAGAATAAGCACAAATATCTTAGCATGACATTAAAGGTATTCTTTGGTCTCGACTCTATCTTTGTCACATTTACCAAACATCTTATAACATCTGCACTGAGTATCTTCAATGCTAACTATGCCAGAATATCTGCTCCTGGAGTTTCCTAAGGTCTACAAAAGAAATAAACTTGCCTAATAGAAACTGAAACTCTACTGGGTGTAGCATGAGGAAGAATCAAAGAATTACCATGGAATTAGAGTTTGCTTTCACGTCCCAGGGAGAACCACCCTCCCAGAAGCACATACTTTACTTCTTTGTGTTTGCCTCAGTCTGTGTATTATATTTTTATTTCTCCTAGTAATTTTCTCTGTTTACTATATTTTCAATTATGTGCAATCATTTTAAAATATGTTATAAATAATGCTATTGTTTATATTAGTCATCTTTACTGGAACACATAAGCCAGTCAAAGAAAGGGAAATCTGAGCTTATAACTTTATATATTAGAGCAATAACATTAAAAGGGAATAATTGGATATTTTCCTTATTGGGACAACTGCGTATGACTGAATATTTAAAACAATTTCTGCATTATTTCATTTCACCCTAACGGTGTATGAAACACTATTAAGAACAAATAGTAATTAGAAAGAAACCAGAAACCACTGTCCTCAAGAAACTTCATCTCTCATGAGGAATATGAGAAGGAAGATTATTACATTTAAGAGGAGACACATAGTACAAAGTTAAGTAAAAAGGAAGTGCTTTGGTGGTGCCTGGGAGGAAAAGAGATTAATTGTTACTGAGATGACTGAAATGAACTTCATGGTATAAATGACATTTGACCTAAGTCAAGAAAAGGGGAAGATTTCATTAGCCAGACATAGGAGAAGAGGTCGCTTCAGGCGAAGGGAGAAGCAAGAGCCAAAGTGTGGAGGGGAACAAGGTCAAACTTTGAAGAAAGGCAGCTAGAACAACAGAACTGCAGATTAGACATGGATTTTGTGAGAAGAATGATTCATATGTAAGATGAGGCTCAACAGACAGATTGGGGTCAGGCCATGAAGTTATTCATACCATGCATAGAAACTTTGATTTTATGAGTGTGCCAAAGGACAGCAGGAAATACCACGTTTTTGTTTTATTTCATTTTATTACTATTTTAAAATTGATCAGGATTTAGTTTTCTAGCTGTTCTACTTACTGTGTCTATTACTTTGGGAAATATACAAAACTATCTTACCTCTGCCTCCTAATCCGTAGGAGGAGATTTATGCCTGTCATGTACTGTTTTGCAAATGAACTTTACTGGGCGCTGGGCTTTGTTCTGGGGTCGGTGATATAGGAATGGAGAAAAGAGAAAATTTCTACATCATATCAAGATTAAAAGTTTGAGGAGGAAAAGAAATAAAAAAATATACATATACACTATGAGATGTGGAGATAAATTCTATGACTGGAACTAAAACAAGGTTAAGGGATAGAAAGTGATGGAGAACTCTGTTTTCAATAAAGTGTTTAAGCGGACTTCACTGAGGAGAGAATTGCTGGTCAGGTTCCCATATGGCTTTGCAGCACTGAAAGTTCAGCCAGAGAAGACAGCAGGTGCCAACTACATGAGGTGGGAGGTTGTAGGCATGTTTGTGGGATAGCCAGGAGCACAATGTGGCCAAAACAGCCCGGGGAAAAGTGAGAATGGGAAAGATGACATCAAAGAAGGTGAGAGATCAGATGCCCTAGGACTTTATGCACTATGAAAAGAACTTGAATTTTATTCTAAACAGCACATGAGAGATTTGGATATAGATGGGATAAGCACTTACTTCCATGTTAATAAGATGACTTTGGCTGGTTTGTGCATACAAATGAGCATTGTGTAAGTGAACATGAGTATAATGGTGCTCTTGGAACAATGAACGCAAAGGACAGTATGACTTGAATGAACATAGAATTAGCACAGTTGGATTTCAGGTATTCCAGGTACAACACGTTCACGTGGATCAAATGAAAAACTTTCATTTGATTTAAAGAAGAGAGTAGAAAAGGATGACTTGTGATTTTTTTTTTGTCTCAGTATCTAGAGATATGGAGATGTCCTTTACTTAAAAGAGATATGCTTCCCCCCACTCCCCAAGATAACCAGAATACAGGCTTTGCCAGTGTACCTCATCACCCTGAAAACAGCAGAATAGTGTGTAGAGATTCAAACAGGGAACTTGAACTTTTACATAAGAAGGAACACACAAATTCAATAGAAAACTTGAGATACTTGGAAAAAGAAAGAGGACAACAGCTTGTGTGGAGGTCCAGCTCCCAGCCATGAGTGAATCCACAGTGTAGGAGAGGGGTAGAGAATGACTCTGTGACACACATTCTACTTGGGAATTCTGCAATCCAGGCCATGGGGGAGCACCTAGACTCTCCAACCCTGGTCCTAACTTGGGGAGCAGCCAGGAGACAGTGAGATGAAACAGGCTGGGAAGTGCTCCTTACACATAGGCGTCCTCAAACTTTTTAAACAGGGGGCCTGACTGTGGGCCCCAGGACGAGTCATCTGCTAAGCAGGACAGGCAGCAGGAGCAAAAGACCTGGTGGGCCAGATAAATGTCCTCTGTGGGCCACATGTGGCCCACAGGCCATAGTTTGAGGACGTCTGATAGGAACTGACCAGGGAAGCCATGCACCATCCTGGGTCACAGCAGAATGCACAATAACCTGCGGTGGCAGCCACAACTTTGGAAACCCTCAGGCTGGGTATTGATGACCTTATCTTGAGTGGGGGAGGGGTCTCCATGGCCAGAACTGAGAGGTGAGTGTAGTGTGGGTTCCAGCTGTGAGTGATGGAGTTGGGCACCTCCTCTTTAAGAAATGGACTAGGAGGCTCGGTGCCTGTGGCTCAAGTGGCTAAGGCGCCAGCCACATACACCTAAGGTGGTGGGTTCGAATCCCCAGCCTGGCCCGCCAAACAACAATGATGGCTACAACCAAAAAAATGGCCGGGCGTTGTGGCGGGCACCTGTAGTCCCAGCTACTTGGGAGGCTGAGACAGGAGACTCGCTTGAGCCCAGGAGTTGGAGGTTGCTATGAGCTGTGATGCCATGGCACTCTACCCAGGGAGATAGCTTGAGGCTCTGTGTCCAAAAAAAAGAAATGGACTGGTAGAGGATTTGCCTG
>CAUYQV010028979.1:0-11992 GCA_963574575.1 Galagoides demidoff | reverse complement strand
TTAACTCACTATAACTTAAACTCCTAAGCTCAAGCAATCCTCCTGCTTCAACCTCCTGAGCAGCTGGGCCTATAGTTACACACCACCATGCCCAGCTAGTCTATTTTTGGTAGAGATGGGGTCTCACTCTTGCTCAGACTGATCCTGAACTCCTGGGCTCAAGCAGTTCACCCTCGTCGGTCTCCCCGAGTGCTAGGATTCCAGGTGTGAGCCACTGAGCCCGGCCCCATTAAACAATAACTTGCACTCCTCACAGCTTCTGGTAACCACGATTCTATTTTGTCTCTGTTTTTTACTATTCCGGATAGCTCATTTAAGAAGATTCATGCAACATTTGTCCTTTTGTGTCTGGCTTGTTTCACTTGTAAGGTCTTCAAGATTCATACACGTTGTAGCACATGTCAGAATGTTTTTCCTTTTTAAGACCGAACAATATTCCACTGTATGTGTATGCCTTATTTTCTTTAGGATAGTCATGTGCTGATGGGCATTTTGGCTGTCGTCAGTAAACTGCTGTCATGAGCATGGGTGTACAATATGTTGGAGTGCCTGCTCTCAGTTCTTCAGTGTGTATGCCCGGAAGTGGAATTGCCAGATCAAATCGTAATTCTGCATTTAATTTTTTATAGAACCAGCACTCTGTTACCACAGCAGCTGCAAGGTTTACATTTTCACCAGCAATGCACAAACAAGGGTTCCATTTTCTCTGCATCCCTGTCAACACTTACTGTTTTCTGTTTTTTGATAATGTCATCCTAATGGGTGTGAAGCAGTATCTCATTGTGTGCATGCATATTTTAAGAATTAGAATCAAAACACACTTACACATGTAACTTTACACCTTTTTTCTTAACATACCATGAATCAGTTTTTCATGCCCTTAATGTTATGTCATGTATTAAAAAGAAAATGAGTGTGAGATTTATCCCCATTTTCTAGTTTTTTTGAGGAGTGAAAACAAGAATTATTTCCTCTTCACTGTTTTGTGAGAACTCTGTTCAAAGTTAGAGTATGTGCAATGTTGAGGTTTTTTTAATGTTGACTAGAATCTTTGTGGTACTGTGTTCTATAGATATTTATATTTTCATGTAGCTTGTTTTATCTACTGTTTGCATTAAAGAGTATCTCTAAAAAGTAGAGGTCAGTTCTTTATAAAAACCCATTTTTAAATAAACTATTTAAAACCATAAAAACAAAAAGATCAAAAGGGATTAGAATTATAGCTGAGATAAAGGTAAACATTAAATCAATGAAAGATTTGAGCACAGGTTGTTTGAGCTAAAATGAAACATATGTCTAAATATATTGCCTAGTTTAGGTTGGAAGGAAACAGTCAGGCTTATATTTTGGGGGCAGGGGACTTCAGTTACTGTACAGGTCTTTTCAACAAACCTCTGCACCTCCCTTCAAGTTTTGCAGGCTAGCTAATAGGCTCTGTGTTTCTGTTGAAAGGCTTCTTGGCTCTGATTTGATTTGGTGTTACTCTTAACTTTGATTTTGATTTCATTTTGACTTTGGTGTCATTTTACCAAGAGGTCATAGGAAGATTGCTCCAAAGACTTTGTGCTGTTGGTTTGGGAAATCTGAATACTCTCCCAAGCTTTAGTACCTGTGGTTTATAAACATTCTTTGGCTCACACCTACAATTCTAGCACTGTGGGAGGCTGATGTGGGAGGATTCCTTGAGTCCAGGAGTTTGAGATTAGCCTGAGCAAGATCAAGACCACATCTTGATCAAAAAATAGGAGAGTAGGAAAATCAGCCTGGGTTAGTGGCAGTTATTTGAGAGGCTGAAGCAGGAGGATTACTTGAGCCCAGGAGTTTGAGGTTGCAGTGAGCTATGATGATGCCACTGCACTCTAACCTGGGGGACAGAGTAAGACCCTATCTCAGAAAAAAGAAAAAGCCTCATCTTCTGCACCTTCCTCTCATGGAGCTGAGATTACTCCCTGAAAACAAAGAATCAAGTCTGAAAAGTATTTCAGACTTTGAGTTTGTAATGCATTGACCTTGTCAGCCCAGAAGCTGAAGCCTGGCCCTGCAGAGTGCCTCAGTAGTTGAGAATCAGGTCAGTCTTCTGTTGTAATGCACTCAGAGAGACTCACCAGGCATTTGTTAACTGTAGTGCTATGAAATCATATGGGGAATTTGATTGTAAAATCACAGTTTAAGATAAAAGTAGAAAATCTCTTCTAGTCAGTTATCCTTGGCCATTGTTTTCTAACCTAAATGAGGAAGTTGTGTTTAAGAGCCATATTCTATGAAAACACATGTCAGTAAACACGAGAATGGTACTCCGTGGTGAGATTTCCTCTTTCACCTCACGGTTTCTCTGAGGCATGTGCTTCTTAAGTGGAGCTCAAACTGAATTCAGCTCACTATTGTAATTGCTGTATTCTCTTGGCTCCTCCCTTCCCTACTGAAGATTGTTTAACTCCTGTTAAGTTACATGTTCAAATGCTGTACCTGCACGGCCTGCCTTTAATTTGAGCCTGGGCCTGGCGTGACCCGACCCTCGATACCTGATGTGTGATTGCTAGTTGTCAACGTGTTTCCTTCTCTTCTCCACTGCAAGAAACTTCGGGCCTCCTCAGCTAAGTAGTGATTCTGGGAGACGTGTGCTGAATGATCTGCAAATCTATAAATTCTTACTGAAAGGATCCTATGAGATGGTTACAGATTTGCTGGGCTTGTTCTTATTGATACTCATATTCATGGTATAACCCCAAGAAATGATTTCTCCAGAATGTAGACCATAGAGGCCACTGCAATTCAGTAACGAAAAGTGGCCCCACCCTGCTAAGATTGTCAGTCATGTTTATGTTTATCAAATGCCAGGTGATGTCTGCAGGACAGTGTAGAAATCACCCCATTTCTCTAAATCCCTACTATTAAAAGTGGGTGTTGGGCTAGCAGCATTGGCATCATCTGGGAGCTGGCTCTGGAAGGACAAAATCTCAGGCCTATCACTATACCTGTTGAATTAGAACCTGCATTTTAACAAGATCCCCAGCTGATTTGGGATTTACAGCTTTGAATAATACCAAAAAGGCCATATTTGGTATAATATCTTAATATAGAATCTTCTTCTCCTGAAAATGTTGGGCTACATTGGTCAAGCAGTAGAAAAACAATCCATGCAAACATTTAGGGAGATATTGTTATTTTAGGTAGGAAGGAATAAAATTTTCTCTTAAAAGAGCTAGCACAGTAAGAAAAAAAAAAAGTAATGTTTCAGAGTTGATGTATTTGACACAAATAAATTTACTTTATCCAAAACCTGATTGATTTCTTGATTTGATAGAGACATTTCATGTGACTTGGTAAAAAGTAAGTTCGGTTTTTGTATAAAGTTAGTTTGCTCTTTTTGAGGGTTGGTGAAGAAGAAATAACATGTAAAATGAGAAGTAGAGTTTATCTTCCATGATACTATTTAAGTAACTTTTACATTTTATCTGCAGAAATTCAGTCTTTCCAAGACCAGGCCCCTATGTTGGAAGGTGAATTAGTTACAAAGTATACCTTTGGAAATCTTTGAATCATTGAATACAATTAATGAATGGACATTAACATCAATGCATGTGAACTTCAGAGATAATGATATCCTGAATCTGATCAGTATCACTTTTAATTGAGCTTCTTAATTTAAGTCAAATTTTAAAACTGATTGAATTTATATGATGACACAAACAGCTTTCAATCATAAAAACCATTTATTTTATATAGACATAAAGGAAGCAACTGTGCCAAGATTGTCTTAGATATGGGTAACACTAGAAGGTGGTGGAGAGGTCGGCGTGATTAATTTGTGTATAACCGGAAGGTTAAGACTTCGTTAATCAGATAGCAGCATATGGTTTAATAGTTTGTGATTAACTCTTGAATGTTTTGAGCTATATCCATATTTGGCAATCTCTTTCCTAATATACTCATAGAAAATGAATTCAGTTTTAAAAATCCAAGCAAATGAGTAAATGATGATTAGGAGAACTGTATTTTTTAAAGTTTCTTTGACTTTATGCATGAATCAGAAGTGCTTTGGTTTTCTAAGCAATTTTGTTGTGACTTACTATGCATATAATTAAACAGGTAAAAGTTAAAATATTAAAAGAATGTTTAATTTATCGGGGAATAAGTTTTTGTCTTTGCACATGTACATACACCAAAGTTTCTTTAGCTAGTATCTAGTGTTTTACAAAAAAATAATGAAACTCCACAAGCCACAGTGGCTCACGCATGTAATCCTAGAACTTGGGAGGCCAAGGCCAAAGGATCCCTATATCTCAGGTGTTTGAGACCAACCTGTGCAATAGCAAGACCCAGTCTACGAAAAAACAAGAAACATTAGCCAGGCATGGTAGCATGGCACCTACCATGTTTTATTCCTTTTTTTTTTTTAAAGAACTGATGTGAAATACTTAACTGATGTCCACTTTCTGCTTTGAGGATTTTGGGGTAGGGGTGTGTATATGTGTGTGTGTGTGTGTGTGTGTTTGAGAAAATTTCTACCTTTGATATTTTATGTTTGCTTCCAGACCGAAATTTTTTCATGGTGCTAAAAAAAAATCTTAGCAGATATTTGAATGCCCTTGCTTACTTTATAAGTAATTCCAGGGCAAAGATGATAAAAATTACTGGTGTTATGTAGTGGAGCTCTGTTCTTCTTACAGTTAACAATGTTTCTACTCTGTTTAGCATTTGTGAATGATTTGCTCATGCTGAATTGCTCTCTTGACAAATAAGAGGTTGCTACTTTTATCCTGTTTTTGTCTAGGAAGGCTTTTTTTTTACAACAGGTGATTTTTTTTTTCTTTATTAATGAGTGAATAGTAAACTGATCTTTGAAGGTCGTACACCAATATAGACCAATATAGATAAACACTTCACCATACTTAAATTTAGCACAATTCTTTGGTTTAAGTGGAAATAATATCAAGGTACCATATCCACTCAACCAAAGCTTTATGCTGATTAGAGGTATGAAGGTGAGAATTCATAATAGTGATTCCCACAACTTGGCTGGTAAAATCTTTGTGACAGTTATCTCAGGGTTAAGACAGAATTTCAGAGCATCAGATGATGGATTCAGTTGCATTTTCTTCGTTTCAGAATTCTAAAGGAAAATCTCCTCTATTATCTGTTATAGGTCCTCAGAATGGTTGGAATGATCCTCCAGCTTTGAACAGAGTACCCAAGAAGAAAAAGGTACTAGAAAACGATGTCTATCCAATGGGCCTGTGGATATTCTCTTAATCAGACAGCCCCTGGGAGCATACCACACTGCACTGATCCTTTAATGCAAACCTTACCATTTGATATATTTAATGTCTGTTTCAACATGCATCTTCTATTCCCCAGAGGGAAGGAAAGTAGAAAACAACTTCATCAAACCTGACTCCGAGGATGGTAGTATAAATTAAAGCCCTTTTAGAAGGCACAACAGAAATTCCCAACAGGCCTCTTTTAAAAATAAAATAAATAGAAATAAAATTTCAGGCTTCAGAATTGATGGGGAGTTTTAAGGAGTTATTTTGGTCTTTGGGTTCCAGGAATAATCATGAATTTTGGAATTTTTTCTCTCATGTAGAGTGAAGAAATAGCCTTGGAGCTGAACATTATCTAGATGTCAGTAACTATTGAGAGGTGTTAGATCACAAAATAAAATTCTTTCTTCCCAACCCACTTTCTAGTTTATTTTTTGTATTCCTTGTAATCTCTTTCTTTCAAATATAGTAATGAGAGGCCATAACATAAAATTGAGAGACATTAAATGAGCAAAGAAACCCAAAATTTAGGTTAATAATAATGAGAAACTTAATCTGCTAATTTTGTGTGATAGAATTGCCAAGTGATATCTACTTAGTGATCTAGGAAAAGGTATTATGTTCTTCTAAACACAAATACTTGGCACATCTGGTTTCAGTATTGCTAGCTATAATTCTCCAGACTTAACAGCTTTTAAAAACGCCATGGCCGGCTTGGCGCCTATGGCTCAATCAGCTAAGGCGCCAGCCACGTACACCTAAGGTGGCGGGTTCGAATCCCCAGCCTGGGCCCACCAAACAACAATGACAGCTGCAACCAAAAAATAGCCGGGCGTTGTGGCGGGTGCCTGTGGTCCCAGCTACTCGGGAGGCTGAGGCAGGAGACTCGCTTGAGCCCAGGAGTTGGAGGTTGCTGTGAGCTGTGATGTCATGGCACTCTACCCAGGGTGACAGCTTGAGGCTCTGTCTCAAAAAAAAAAAAAAAAAGCCATGGCCTTGGCTCCCTTTCACTGGAGGCAAATGTGAGGAGACAAGGGGAGACTTGAAGTTTGAGCTCCCTATTCCGTAGTCAGGTTAGCTCTACTTCTATGTTTTACCCAAGGATTCTGTGTGAAATTTCATTTGAAATAAGTATTCTGCTACTATTAAAATTTTAGTTTAACTGTGGAATAGACTAACTTCCTTAGTTAGCTGAGGAAATGTTGCTATCGCTTTTGTTCTTACTCTTGGCGTCTTTTATTTCAATCTTCTAACAGATGCCTGAAAACTTCATGCCTCCTGTTCCTATCACGTCACCAATCATGAACCCTTTGGGTGATCCCCAGTCACAGATGCTGCAGCAGCAGCCTTCAGCTCCACTGCCACTGCCTAGCCAAGCTTCGTTCCCACAGCCGCATCTTCCAGGTGGTCAGCCCTTCCATGGCATTCAGCAGCCTCTTGGTCAAACAGGCATGCCACCAGCCTTCTCAAAGCCCAACGTTGAAGGCGCCCCAGGGGCCCCTATTGGCAATACCATCCAGGTAACAGTGACTCTGTGCAAGTGGAATGGGGAGAGGGCTCTGTTTCAGTGTATTTTCTTTAGTGTGTTAATTTATGATTAGACCATTGTTAGTGAATATCTAAATTTGGTTTCGATTTAGATGACCTAAACAAAAAATGGTAACTTTTTTTAAGACTAATCTTCGTATATACCTACACATACAGAAGTTTTCAATTACAAGGCCACATACTACAAATGCTGTAAAATAGAGTTTTTATATTTGATAGTGGCAGTTCACTCTACTTTGGCCTAGTCCCATGTAGCCACATCTAAGATCTGTTGAATCATCTCTGCATCATAGGTTGCTCTCTTTAAAATATAAAAGGTTTTTCTCTTTATAAAATAAAAATGTAATGTTTTACACTTTTTCTTTAAAATATAAAATGTATTTTTCTGTGTAAGTATAAAAGCTGATAATATAGCCTCGTCTTTGATTAGAGATCTATTATCTTTACTTGCTTTTCACACATGAACAGCTAGTTGGCAAAGCCCTAAATGTTGAAAAATCTAACATGTTTCCATATAACTGATTTAGACATATAAATATTTTGATCTGTTCATGAAAAATAAAGAGCTTGGGTCAAAGTTCAACATAAGAAGATGAAACAAACTCCTGCCCAAGCAAAAAACTAGTTTTACTGTTTGCTTTTGTCTTTGATTCATTTAACTCAAATTTGTAAAGATCCTATATCACAAGAGTATACCTCACTGTTAAGAGATCATTATGCTTAAATTTTTAAATATTAGAAACGAATATTTTGATAAAGGTGAGAAGACTTCTTTCTTTAAAAATAAAAATGTAAATTATTTTTTTTCCTTTTTTTGAGACAAAGTCTCACTCTATTGCCCAAGCTAGAGTGCCATGGCCTCAGCCTAGCTCACTGCAACCTTAAACTCTTGAGCTCAAGTGATCCTCCTGTCTCAGCCTCCTGCAGAGCTGGGACTACAGGCCAAAGCCTGGCCTTTTAATAGAGACAAGGTTTTGGTCTTGCTTACTCAGGCTGGTCTTCAACTCCTGTGCTCAGGCAGTCCACTTGCCTTGGCCCTCCAGTTGCGAGGATTACAGGCATGAGCCACCATGTCCAGCCAAGGTTTTTTTTTTACATGGTTACAACTCTGTGTTATTTTGGCAAGCTACTCAGCAATGCACCTTTCTTTGGACCTGGGTGCTCATGTCAGTTATCCAGACTGAACCTCAGTTACCATCAAAAGGAGAGACACTTAGTGATTAGCCAGGCTGTACATCCAGCAGCCTGCCTACTTGGGTGTCCTAGAGGCACGGCAACCTTCACATGTCCAAAACTTAATTGATACTCCTCTTTCCAGACCTAATTTTCTTTCATTTTTTTCCTGCTTCAGTGAGCGGCATCGTAATCTTTTCTACTGAATCCAGCCCTAGACCTGGAAATCATCTTGATCATACTCTTTCCCCTCTAATTTCTGTTTCAAATATGTCCCCCAAATCTTTTATATTACTTTAAAATATTTATTGAATCCTTTCTTTTCCACATTTCTACCCTGGTCCATGTTACATTTTGTCTCTGGTGTCATCACCAGTGTAGGGGCCTCCTAATTGGTCTGCCATCTTCTTTGATCCATCTCTAATTTAGTTTTATTACCTCTTTGCTTAAAACATTACATCTTCCCCGTTCTCAGGATAAAGATCAAAATATTTAACAAGGTCCAAAAGGCCTCAGCTCAGATTCCTTCTTGCTCTCTTTCTGCCCCAGCTATACTGGCCTCCTTTTAGTCCCTTGTACGTACATCATGATGCTGCCTCTGTATATGTATTCCTTTGTATATGGTATGCTCTTTTTTCCCCACTTACCTGGTTAACTCCTATATATTCTTGTGGTATAATTTACTGAAGACAGCCCTCCCCTCCTTTCAGTCTCTTGGTTCCACTAAGTGTTAACTTACTACAGTTGACGTTTTATGTATAGTCATGATGTTTTTGAAACTTTTCCCTTTCCATTAGCCAGTGTCTGGCACATGAGGCCTAGGATTTCTGAATGAATGAATGAAGGAATGAACTAATAATGGACTAATAAGAGCTTACACATTCCTTTGTTGTTTTTCCATCTATACAGTTAGCTACATCCTGGTTTCTTCTAGCTTAATCTTTGGCTTAATCTTGCAGTTTTAATCTTAGTCTAGTTAACAACCTCTAACAGTAAAACAAAGAATAAAAGAATGCCAGGATACACAAAGAAGAGCTAGGCAGAGCAGGCAGCCACACTAACTAGCCGACTTTGTTTTCCAATACCCCGTTTTTATTTCCTGCTGGTACACATTTATTTTCTGTTGTTATAGCCAATAATGACTAACGTATGTTCCCTAATCAGTCAGTTATTTTATATCCAATCCTGCCTCTTAAAATCCAAACTGCAGGAATGCTTATACCTTCTTTTAGCTGTCTGGTTTTGACTTTTAATTATCTAGATGATTTCACACCTTAAATTTTCATTTGATTTTGAAGAGGCCTGTCTACATTTTTTTTTTTCTCTTTATCACATAGATTCAGGACTTACCTTCTGGTTATTTCTGATTATTTTACAATATTATTTCTTCCAGCATGTGCAGTCTTTACCAACAGAAAAAATTACCAAGAAGCCTATTCCAGACGAGCACCTCATCCTGAAGACCACGTTTGAGGATCTCATCCAGCGCTGCCTTTCTTCAGCCACAGATCCTGTACGTATTTTTTCGCATGCTCTGCTTAATTAATCTTTTATGAAACTCTTCTATAATTAAAACATAAAGTCTTAAACTTACAAGGTAGGCAAGTATGAAAGTAATAAAGCTGGCCCTCACATAGTTTGCATTATATATAGACATATATTTAATTGCTTTTATGTATAAATGTACTTAATCCACACAATAACCCCGCAGTATGTAGATTTGTCATTTTTATTTTTTAAGTGGTGAAATTAAGGTAAAGAGCATTAATTAACGTCTGAAGTCAGAGCCCCTTCAGTCCAGACAGTCTGGGTCCAGAATTTATTTACTGAAGACAGCCCTCCCCTCCTTTCAGTCTCTTGGTTCCACTAAGGGTTAACTTACTACGGGTTCTTGACCTACCAAGGTTTATCCCTCTCCTCAGCAAACCTATTGATGTCTGCACATTAATAGTTGTATGCAAGAAACTCAGATTTAGGTTTTCTTTCTGAGCTTAAAGTTTTAGTTGAAGTTTTTCAAAATAGATAGATCATCTTCTGTAACTGTGAAGATCTTAAAGATAATTGAATGTGTTAGGTAATGGAGTTCATATTTGTATTTAAATGTCTGTGTATTGGCAACAACAAAAATTCCACAAAGCCAGTCTTGTTTTAAATGAAATATAATTTTCTGCCAACTAACATTGAATATGTTTATTTAACCATTGGCTACTTGTCTACTTTAAAAAAACATTTTCTGGAATTCGTTGTCAGACATTGAGTATTAATATGTGCAGCCTTCAGTCTTGTGGAAAGCAATTTCCTGTACTCAGTGTCAGGAAAGCAATAAGCATAAAAGCCTGACATTCTGGGAGTGATGGAAAGACCAAGCTGGAAACAAGAGAGCAAATGAAACTGATAGCCAGACGCATGCCAGCCCTGTGCACACTCCTAAGCAGAGCAAGGCCACCGTCATTCAGAAGCAGAGGAGTGCTGAGAAGAATGGGGCAAACTTCCAGTTCTTCTCCAGGTGTGAGTCAGCATAGAGAGGCTGGGAGGACACATAATATACGGTCCAGCTTCATAAATGTTTGATTGGATTTAATCTCCCCTGGGTCATTGTAATCCTCCTTCATCAGGCCTTTCCTCACTGCCCTCAACATTTCTAGCTCCCTGCCCCTGTCAACTTTTCTTCTTAAGTACTTATCACTACCTGACATACAACGTGTTATTTCTTTAGTATCTTTCCCACCCAGTAGAATATGAGCCCCGCAACATAACAAGTAGAATATGAGCTCCTCAACATACAAGACTTTGTCCCAGGTACAACACATAATAGGTATTCGGTAACTGTTGAAAAGATCATTAAATTACTTATGTTGTAACTTTAAGACCTTCCATTTTAGGTTTCAAATAGTTTTTATCACTATATTTATAATACCATAGAGAGGGAAATGTGGGAGGTATATAGGCTGATCTCTCTCTCTCTGCAGGGGTGGGGGGGCCACTCACCTCTGTCTAGGGCAGGGCAGGCAGACATGCCATCCTTGGGGTTATCAAGACCACCAAAGAGGAAAGGAACCCAAGGCGCCCCAGACAGGGCAAAGTTCCTAAGACCATCCCTGCTCAGAAAACAAATGAACAGGCAGGCGGGGCTGAGCCCTTTAAACTCCTGATTGGCAAATAGATGAGGGAAGCTGGCTTGCTTGCCCTGCAGAGAGAAACTTGTTTTCCCCTCCCCATGTCTAAACACTTTATCCTTACCTGGTGGTTCTATCCTATATCACTGCCCTATATGTTCCCGATACCTAGCCATTTCCTCTTTACCCAGTCTTCCTGAGGCCTTGGGATTCTTGTAATCCTGTACTAGAATTTTGGCACCTTTATGTTTTACATATGTGTTTTGTATTGGAGATCAATAAAGGGTTTCTGGGAAGTGAGAGAGCTGCTGTACGTCCTCAGTCTACCAGCAGGCGTGAGTCCATGCACGCCCCCTCCGGCCTCCCAGATTTTGTACATTAAGGTGGGGCAGAGTCTCGTTATTTTCCCTCAGGTTGGGGCCCACAGCAAACCCTGACAGAAAACAATTTTTTAAGAACCGATTTTACTACTTCTCTCAATAGTCTTACGTCGTCAGAGGATAATTTTGTTGTTTTTTTTTTCCTTGATGTTTTAAAAGCTTAGAGACAGGATTAAACATATCAAATATGACTAAGTACAGTCAGTCCCCACATTACAAACAACCCGACTTAATAGCATTTTGTATTATGAACAGGCCCCCCATAAGGATAATTTATAATTAAATTATCACATTAATAATTATTAGTTTCTTCCACGCATCTGCACAGACTTGCATGGCATAAATGGTTTATTGGCGTAGCATCTTTTTTTTTTTTTTTTTTTTTTTTTGAGACGGAGCCTCAAGCTATCCCCCTGGGTAGAGTGCCATGGCATCACCGCTCATAGCAACCTCCAACTCCTGGGCTCAAGCGAGTCTCCTGCCTCCGCCTGCCAAGTAGCTGGGACCACAG
>CAUYQV010028978.1:0-11283 GCA_963574575.1 Galagoides demidoff | reverse complement strand
TGTATTCCCATTGTAATGCCCTGTGCATACATAAATACGTTTTCTTTTAGAAAGACTGTCTCAGTAATTTAGTTTGACAGGAGATCAAAAACACAGATGACCCTCACTCACCTTGCAGAGCCTATAATCCTGTTAGAAGACAGAAATTAACCAGAAAATAACAAAAATAAACATAATTCAAACTGTGATGGGTACTACCAAAACAAATAAACAAACTGATTCCTCTCAACAAAGAAACAACTGTTTCAACAAGAGCAGTGATAGGCTGAGTTGACCTGCCTGTGGAAATTGAGGAGGACTCTCCTGAGGAGGAGATGACTGAATGAGCTCTAAAGGATGAGTCAGTGTTAACCTAATGAGGAGACAGGACCATCGCATTCCAGGCAGAGTGGGCAAAGCCTGTACAAGTGTCCTAAGTCCTGGAAGCTCATCAGTGTGGAGATAAGTGCAATGTGACACAGGATGAAGCTGGTTGGACTCTAGTCCACATGGAGCCTAGAGAACCACATTAAGTAGTTTTCTGTTTACCCTAAGAGCAATGGGAAAATGTGGAAGTGGTTCATGATCACATTCGATTTTTTTTAAGAAAATCACTTTGGCTTCAGAGTAGAGGAAGCCTCATAGGAGAGCAAGGGCATTTCCTGGTCTGCTGCAGTTTTCCAGGCAAGAAATGATAGTGGCTTGGATTACAGTGGTGGGTGCTGGTGAATCCAGAGATGGGAAATGGGGGGGATTTGTGGAGGACTAGGTCTTCTGGGTTACTTTATAAAAATTGAAACATACTAGAGAATATACCATATAAAACTTTTTTCACCAATGTATTTATTAGAGACTTGGAGGAAACAGTATCACGGATGCTGTGGCTTAGCCCACTTGACATTTAACTCAGCTTCCATCTAATGTGCTGTCCTATCACGCGGAGGCCAGAATGATTAAAATTGGGTGCAGTTACATTTGCAGATGTGGCTTGGACTGTACCAATCAGATGCACTTATGCAAGATATGAATTTGGAAATGAGGTAACAAGAGAGAGCGGCAGGATTTGAGGCATGTATAGAGGGTGCCAAAAAAATGTATACACATTTTAAGAAAGGAACAATTGTAATACTTAATATATACCAGTAATGTTTGTTACCTTGTACATTGTATCTTATATCTCTTTTAATTGCAGAAGCCAAATGTGACTTGAGTATTACAATCTTAATAAGTTTTTTTCTTTCTTCAAACGTGCATACATTTGTTTGGCACCCTCTGTATTTTGTTGGTGAGTTATAACAGAAGGGGTATGGTTGTGGCACTTCTGCCAAATCTTTCTGATTTCACAAACAACCCTCTGACAATGGCAGGAGCAGCAGCAATTGGCAGCCTTGTTTGGCAGTGCTTGGCATATAAATGCTTAAAACATGTGGGCTATTATTACAGTTGGGTTTACAGCAGATAATAATATAGGGTGTCTATGTACTATAGAGATAGTAATTAAGGGATAATAATGTGCTCATCCTGACTTCTTTTTTCCCCAAAGGTGGTGTAATGTTTCTTGTTTTTTATTCAACATTATGCCATGGCATTTGTTTTATCCATCATCCAAATATTTCTAGGGTCAAAGCAAAATAATACCAGACAATCTTAAGCAAGCAAGGGAGATGTTATTTAAGACCATTGCAAAATGAGGAAGAGGCCTGAACTGACGGTGAGTTCAACTCTGTTGAGAAAAGGGTGACAAATTTTAAGAACCAGGGTATGATGGACAAGATAGGCCATCTGCGTTTGCTAGTAGCCATCACAACTTGAGGCAAAGTTGTTATATCTCTTTGTGCCCATGTGTGCCCATCAGTTAGCTCCCATTATTATAGTACATGTAGTATTTGTTTTTCCATTCTTGAGATACTTCACTTAGGATAATGATTTCCAGTTCCACCTAAATTACTGCAGAACACATTATTTCACTCCTTTTTATAGCTGAGTAGTACTCCATGGCATATATATATACTACATTTTCTTAATCTACTTATGAATTGATGGGCACTTAGATTGATTGCACATCTTTGCAATTGTGAATTGTGCTATGATAAACATTTAAGTGCAGGTATCTTTTTGACAAAATGACTTCTTTTTCTTTGGGTAGATGCCCAGAAGTGGGATTTGCTGGGTCAAATGATAAGCCTACATATCTATGAGGAATGTGCATACTGTATTCCATAGAGGTTGTACTAATTTTCAGTTCCACCAACAGTGTGTAAGCAGTCCTTTATCCCTGGGTATACACTAGCATCTATAGTTTTTTGACTTTTTAAAAATGGCCATTCTGACAGGGTCAGCTGGTATCTCATTGTGGTTTTAATTTGCACGTCCCTGACGATTAGTGATGTTCAACATTACATCATATGTTTGCTGCCCATTTTTCCATCTTCTTTGGAAAAACTTCTGTTTATGTCTTTCGCCCACTCTTTGAAGGGATTTTTTTTTCCTTGCTGATTTGTTTGAGTTCTTTGTAGATTCTGGATAGCTCTTTATCAGATATATAGCTTGCAAATATTTCCTCTCATTCTGTATGTTGTCTATTCACTCTGTTGACTATTTCCTTTGCTGTGTGGAAGCTCTTAAGTATAATTAAGTTCCATTTATTTATTTTTGTTGTTGTAGTATTTGCTTTTGAGATATTAGTCCAAAGAATAATTCCTTAGTCCAAGGAATTTGGGGGAATTCCTTGCCTACACCAATGTCTAGAAGAATTTTTCCCATGTTTCTTCTAGAATTTTTATGGTTTCATGTCTTGCATTTAACTTTTATCCACCTTGAGTTAATTTTTGCATATGGCAAGAGACAAGGGTCCTGTTCTATTCTTCTGCATGTGGCTATTGAGTTTTCCCAGCACCATTGATTGAATAGGGGTTCTTTCCCCAGTGTATGTTTTCTGCTTTGTTGAAGATCAGTGGGTTGTTACATAGATGGTTTTAAATCTGGATTCTCTATTTTGTTCCATTGCTCACCCTGACTTCTGCCATTTTTCAGTTCTGAAGGAAATATTGTTTCATGGCTTAATGTATATGACATTGTTGTCCCTAAACCCCTACTATGTTCCTTTCTACAAGTAGCCTATGCTCCCACAGTGTAACATGCTAAAAAACCAGCTCTGTCAAATGCTTGGAGGAAGCAGGCCTATTGGAACTAAAGGTGAGCAATATCCCAGAAATTTTAACCAGTCTAAAAAATGACTCAGAGTTAGAATGTGTGACTTTTAGCTGCACAGATAGTATCCACTCAAACTAAGCAGGGGCTGTATCTGAAACAGGAAAAGTAACAATGCTGCAACTTCCTCTCCAAGGATAACTTTACTGTAATAAATATGAATTTTTGTTCAAAAGTTAAAAATGTCAACAAAGACATGCAGGAAGTGCTTCTCTGCTCCTAATTCCCAAAATAATTTCTCCCTTCTCTGAACACATTTTTGGTACCTCTCTTAGGACATTTTACAGTTTTTAGCTCATGTTATAGTTATTTATGTTCATGTCTGATCTGCCCAAGATAGAAAACTATAAAAGCATTGAAGGCAGAGACACTGATTCATCTTGATTCACTTTAAAGCGCTTGCTAAGAATGGTCTCTTATACAAAGGAGTCAGTACACTATATTTAATGAAGGAACTGGTGAATTCTCCAGCAATCTTTGTCATGAGCTAACACTTGTGAACAAATTCTTACAACATGATCATATAGAACTAAATACTTTGATTCATTTTCCAGACAAAAGTGAAGGAGAAAGAAGATAAGTTGGAATGTACAGGGTGCAGAGGGTGGCAACAATGTTTTGGACAAGTGTTTTTTTCCACTGTCCCAAAGACAGCAGATGTGGCAAAAAGACCATTGATTGTTTAAAAGGGATGGAGATGTGGTTTCTGTCCACTTATAAGCTGCATGGTTATCATCAAGATGTCAGAATTCTCTGGGCCATGGTCCCCCATCCCTCTGTAAAAGAGGTTGATGAGGTGATGAACTATAGTTCCTCCTCACATAAGTATTCCAGAAGATTAAAGCTATTAGGAATCTTAAAGGTCAACTAGCCCTAGGATGGCAATTCAGCCTCATCTTACATGCCTATCAGTAGCAGCTTCCTGAAGCACTGTGTTAAGAAGGATTCTGAGGCCACCTTTGGGCTCAGTGGAAAAGACAGCCTTGACTTAATGATGCCTCCCATGAGGCAGGGAGGGGAGTGAAAACAAATAAATAGTCAAGATAGTTCATCCCTGATCTAGCTCAAAGCCTTCACATAGAATAATGAGACCAGAAGCTCATGTTTTAAGCTTACCTTGTGCCAGGCACTGTGCAAATTGCTTTCACATGTAAATTGTATTTAATCCTTAGACAACTTTAAAAAGTTATCATTATTATGATTCCTATTTTACAGTGGTGGTCTAAGGAAGCAATATTTGCCTGAGGTTCACACTCCAGCAACCTGTATCTTTAAGCACTTCCCTATATTGCCTCCGAATCTGTGGGCACTTATGATACTACATGTTATGTCATTGGTTCTCAGGGGGTAATTTTCACCTCCAGAGGACTTTTCTAAAAAGGACTGGAAACTTTTTTATGTTAGAAGTAGGAAGGCCAGGGTGATCCTTGCATCTACTAGATATAGACCATGGATGTTGCTAAATGCATAGGACAACACCCTCCCACCCTCAAAAGCAAAGTGTTCATGTGTTGAGGTTGAGATCTCACTGTTAGGCTACATGGCAGTTATTTGCAAGCACATGATCAAACTCTGTAACCCAGTAGGTACAATAACACTCTCCATTTTACAGACAAGAAAAGGTGTTCTTAGAATCAGGAAATGGTCACAAGAAGACAGGAACCTAGGTAGCTTGATTTTAGAGGCCTCCAGGAGTTCCCTGCCACTACACTCCATTATGATCAGCCCCCTCTACTATCATATCATGCACACTTAAGCAGCACTTGCTTACCTATTTCAAGATTTCAGAAGCCAATTCTGAAAAATTCCCACTGTGGTGGGCATGTCTGCAAAAATAAAAGTATTTGTTTAACAGTCCAAAGAGAGTCTCCAGACACTCTTAATATGGAACAAATGATCTTTCTCTAGTAGGCATTTGGATCATTTCTTTAAAATAAAACTCTAGGAGAACGCTAATTTTAGAATATTAACAAGCTAGCTCTGCATGGGTTTCAACTTTTTTTTTCTTTTGATTTTAGAAGCTGGAGAGACTGAATGCTTATTTAGGAGAAGAGGAAATGAAACTGAAAAAAAACACAGTACGATTCCTCTTTTTGTTGGAGGAAAGGCATAATCTGAATATGAATAACTCGCTCATTCTGTCCAATTAGCTGCCTCAAGTTCAGATGGGGAAAAAAAAATACACACTCTATTTTGATTTGGAAGAACTGAAGAAAAAGCCAAGAATGGGATGCTAGCTTAAACGGTATCGTCCTATGAAGATAATTTCATTTCGGATTAGGCTTCTTAAAAAAAACCAAATGCTAATAACGAATCAGTGAGAGTGAAGGTGGAGAGAAGAAAAGAAAAAAGAAATAAAGTAGCTTGAATGAAGAAGGGGACTGGGAGGGGAGGGCAGAGCTAGTTTCTCTCCGAGAAGAATTATTGAAAAATGGAAGGTTTGGGGAAACGAAGGCTGAGCCATCCAGGCAACCTGGGCTGGGCGTGGGAACGGTGCCTCCCTGAATTCGGGATGAATGGACCGGGTGCCTGCAGGCATGTTCGTCCATCTGGAGCTCCTTGGGTGTTGGGAGGTGGTTTAAGAACCGCGGAGTCATTCAATTTGAAATCTCCAATTCGGTTCTTCGTGTGCAGACGCGGGCAGAATGACAGCGGTTAGCTCTGTAGCATCCTCCCGCCCTCGCCCAACGCCTGCCAGATCCAAAACAGAAGGTCCCAGACATTCTACGAAGGGGATGGCTCCAGAAAGCCAAGATCTGAGCCCGATGAATGAAATATGACTACATACACATGGAACAGCTCCGGAAAGAGCCTAAGAAACCTTGAGTTAGGGTCAGTTCGGAGATGGAAAGGCGTGGAGTGCTGTAGGTGGCGGATGGCACTGGGATTTAACAATCTGGAACCCTCACTCAGGGCCAGGCGCCGAGCCTAGCGAGCCATAGTATTGCTCAGTTCCATCGGGTTCACCGGGTGAGTTCAACGCCTGGGAGGTTCAATGCCTGGCGTTTCTGATTCTCCGCGCTTAGAACGCTCTCAGCACTGGGGTGTGGCAGCTCCGTTCCCAGTTTCAGAATCTGAATACAAACCACCTCTGCCTAACGGCCCTCAAGGAGAGCTCAATATCACACACCACGACCACTTCTGAAAGCTCTGCTTAGCTCTTATCTCAGTACTTACTAGCAGTTCGTCAGCATGTTCTTGTTCAGTATATTCTCTTCTCCCCACTAAACTGTAAGGTTGACGAGAGCAGGAACCTGGTGTGCATGCAATGGCCACATCTGCTCCTGGTAGACAGTAGGCACTCAGTAAATGCTCGTTCCTTTCCAACCCTGATACCTGCTGCACCCGACGCATTTGCGGTGTGCAAAGTAAACCCAAATTATCAGCTGCTTAGTAAATTTACACTAGGATCAAAGGAGGCGGAGGAGCAAGTGGGCTGTCGAGTCGGGTGGGCTTTTCCGTCTCTCAAGGAGATTTAACCACTGTTCTCCTGGGCCGCGGGCAAGGATCTCAATGACTGTCCCTGGAGGTCAGGCCACAGTTTACGAGCCCGGGGCCCCACACCAGTTCTGTTTTTGTCATCGGGAACCTACAATCCTCCCCTCACCAGGTATTTTCTCCTTGTTCGATTTCTTTGCCTCAGCCTGACTTCCTCAGGAGGTCGGATTCTCTTCACCTGTTTGGTCGCGTGTGTCCCCTGGAACCTGCCCCCTAAACGCGCCCCTCCCGCGCCGCCCTTCTCCTTCCTTGTCCCGCCCGGAAGCGCCTCTCGCTGATCATTTACTGAGCACCTACGCCGCGCAGGGACCAGGCAGGGCCGCAGGGAGCCCCTCCCCAGCTCCACCGCAGCTCTCACCTCCCTCCGCCCAGCCCACCGGTCCGGATCCCAGGGTCCCAACTCCCCGGACTGCGACACGGAATCCGCTGGCTTCTCCAGGGACATCGCCACCCCGCCTTCTCCAGAGACGACTTCTGATTGGTGAGAGTGTGGGTCACTCTGCCTCTCGTCCCGCCCTCCCCGCGTGGCCCCGCCTTCAGGAGGCCTGAGGCTCCTCCTCCTCGCTCCCGCCCGGGGCTCAGCTCCTCCAGCTAATAGCTGGGCGGCGCGCGCCGGGAAGTTCTGGGCAAAGTGCTGAGAACTGTCCGCGCGGTCGCAGCGCCAGCCGGAGCAAGGGGACCCGCGCGCGAGGCGGCCAGTGCGCAGCGCTGGCTCCCGCCCAGCCGTCGGTCGGCTAGTGGCAGTCTTCTTTCTTGACTCCTGCGGCCGGCGTGGGAGCTGTCAGCTGCTGGTTGAGAGGGGATCGGAGTAGCCGGGTTTGCTTTCTCTTCCTGGGTCTGTGCGCGAGCCCCGGAGCCCGGCATCAGGGAACTAGGCGGTGTCCCTGGCTGCAGAGCGCTCAGGTAACCAGCGGGGCGCCGGTCTGATTCGTGTCTGGGCGTGGTGGGGCCCGCCGGCGGCGCGGGCTCAGAAGGGCTGCAGCTGCAGGGAACGGCGCCAGTCCCCTCAGGACCGGAGTCCTGGGAGAAGGGCTGCCGGCGGGGCAGCCCCAAGCCAGGAGCATCGCCCTAGGTGCCGGCTCCAGTTCCCAACTAGGGAGCTGCACAGCCTAGGGCTTGGTCCTTCGAGAGACAGTTCAGTAGGGGTTGACGGCCAGAGGAGGCGAGCGCAGGGCCTGGGGTGCGGGTGCTAGAGGATCCCGTGCAGAGGAGCTGTGCTGAGCAGCGGCAGGCGCTGCCCCGGGGCCGGAGGCGCAGGGCATCTGTCTAATTGGGCCGAGCAGGAAGCTATACCGCATCTCCCTTGCCTGGGAGACCCGGGTAATGCTCGGCAGTGTAGCCCCCCACTCTCCCGCTTTCCCCCCGCAGCCTGCTGGGTTACCCGCTGTCAGGCTGGGGGCACCGGCATTCGCCCCCAGGGGAGTGTTTGCAGCCTCTGGAGCCGCCGATGGGCTCTGTCGGAAGTCCTGCACATACTTCGTAAGCTGGGACGCGTCGCCCTCCTTTGGCAACTTGCTAGCTGCCTTCTTCACACTCGTACTCATCCTCTTTCACCTCACAAGCACCGGTTTTTCTCAGTCGCGACGCTGTGAAGTTGTCATTTTCCATGTGTCTGCTACTGAGGCGCTTAAGGCCCCCCAGATGTTTCGCTGATCCTGAGAGTTTGAGTAGTGGGAAAGAGGCATTTATTAATATTTTAAACTGCAGCTGCAAAAGCGATATAGTTGCACAGACAAGTAAAAGCGCAGGCCTGGCTTCTGAGCATCACTGCTGTTCCCCCAAGCAGCATACAAGGTGAGGTCCCCCTTCTGGCCGAAGGAGACCAGCCAAGCAGGCCTGGGCAGGGATGCATCAAGCTAAATGACGTCCCCTCCACCAACTCTGCACAGGCCTATTTGCTGTTTCTCACGGAACTTATCTCTCCCTGAAATTGTCTCTTTGGGTTATTGGGTTATCTGCCTTCCCCCACCAGAATGCAAGTTCCAGGAAGGCAGAGATCTTATTTGTCTCTTCAATTACTTGATTCCCAATGTCAAGAACTCCAATTAGGTTTGCAGCAAACATTTACAGAATGAATAAATGAAAACTTCTCTGCAAATTTGAGAAATGGTGATTTCAGAATATTTTTCTTGGGTAGAGACGGAGTCTTACTCTGTTGTCCAGGCTAGAGTACAGTGGCTGGAACATAGCTGTCTGTGGCCTTCAACTCCTGGGCTCAAGGGATCCTCCTATCTCATCCTCCTGTGTAGCTGCGACTTTAGTTCTGTGCCACATGCTTAATTTTTTAATTTTTTGTATAGACCAGGTCTCCCTGTGTTGCTCAGGCTGGTCTTGTGCTCCTGGCCTGAAGTGATCCTCCCACCTCTGTCTCTCAAAGTGCATAGCTCATTTTGATTTTTATCTTTATCTTTTTTTTTTTTCTATTGAGAAAATTAACAAATAACAGTAACTACTGATTGATTAGCAGTTGGTATACTAAGTTCCTAGAATCCCAGGATGTACAAGGAACTTTGTGTGGATTTCCCCATTAAACAGTATAATAGTAATCTTACTAGCAAGGCAGTTTTAACTAGGTAAGAAACTGAGGTACTGGCAGGTTACCACATTTCCCAAGATTATCCTGGCAGAATCAAGATTCCAGCCCATTTTGTTTCTATTATATTGGGCTTCTTCCAAGAAACTAAAATGTGGTTTCCACAATTTCAGTCATAGACATTTAGCTACATTTGTATCAAAAGCTATTGCTTAGTGAAAGGATTTGTTTAAATTTAGAGATATATTTTCAGTAATAGCTAAGAGTTATGTTGTGGGTCAGATACTCCCAGGCTGCTATAGTCTGTATTAGCTCATTTAATTTTCACCATCTTCATAGGCAGTGTTGTGAAGATATCTCCATTTTTTAGGCAGAGAAACAGAAGCTAAGGTTTAAGAATTGGTTCAGGGTCATGAGTAAATTGCAGATCTGCAGTTTGGCAGTGGTCCTTTCAACTCTAAATTTATCCTTATCTCCTTCTATTATTCTATGATCTTTTTTTGCCCCACTATTTACTTATGTATTGATCATTATGATAGAGTCCAGTGATGAAAATATTAAAACAATATCTGAGGTTGGACTATGAACTTTCCAGTCCCAATATCAAGTGTCTAGTTGTATTGTTTTCTTGAGACTCTTACTGCCATTGATTTTTGTGGTTGAGTTTGTGGTTTGTGGGCCTGATAGACTGGGAACTGAGAAAAGGAAATCTTCCTTTCACCTAAATCTAAAGGGAAATCTAATTGGTTTTACTTACTCCAGTAAAAGAACTCTGCACAGTAATACTTCATAGTTTTTGAAGAAAGTGCTGGAAAGACAGATGGTTCCTCTGATCTTATATGTAGAATGTAGAGTTAGAAATCACTACTAATTCCCAAAGCTTCTGCTTTTGTAAACTCTGTAACAAAAATACCTACATTTTAACTCTTTCCAGTCTTGCATTGACCCTGAAGTTGAAAAGAAGTTGAAGCAGGTTGGCATGATCACCATATAAAGGGCTTATGGCACAATAGGGATGGGCAAGGAATTACTGGTTCCTTTTTCTTCTACTTTATTCTAATTTGGAGGGTAATATAATGTTTTTCCCTGTGTTTCTTAGCAGTACTTTGTTTTCTTAATTGTTAATTCCTTTTCTGAGTATTCCAGGGAGGGCTGGAGAACCCTTCATCCCAGGAATGCCCACGGAAGTGATGAGGATATGGGACACCAAGGAAGATAAAAACTATTAGGTTGAAAGAGCTCTTCATGTTTAACTGGGAGTTGTTTATGGTTCCCAGCAAATTCCATACTTATGTCCTTCTACTTATTCGTCAGCTGTCTGGCCTTTCTCATCTGGAAACTTTCTTTTTGACTTCCCAGTTACTGCTGTTCAGATCACATTTATGTTCACTGCACTCATCTTTTACATTAGGTCCCTTCCTAATGCCCTTGCAATGTTTTAGCACAGAGTCTTAGGGACTTCTGCACTCTGTCCTAACATTGTCTGTGGTAGATTTTCCTACCTAAGTCTTTCTTTCATACCACAGCTAGGTAAATTCTTTAAGTACTATCATGAACTTTTTAAAAATTTTTGGGTGGTTTATGTACTTAATGTTAACTGCTAATCTTTTATGTGCCAGGTGCTCTTATAAGTGCTATACATTCGTTAATTGCATTTAACCCTCCAAGCAACATCAAAGCAGACATGATTGTTATATCCCCTTTTTCCAGATAAGACCAGGAAAAGTTAGTTTCCAACTACTTTGCAATGCATATATTGTGGATCTGAGACTCAACCCCCAAGTTCTTTCCTCACTTAAGCATTGATTCCTTAGTCTAAAGTTTAGATCTGACAGACCAACTGTTAAAAAATGAATGAGATAATCCAGGAAATTTGACCGTGGATGAAATGCTACATTTTTTTTTTTTTTTGAGACGGAGCCTCAAGCTATCCCCCTGGGTAGAGTGCCATGGCATCACAGCTCATAGCAACCTCCAACTCCTGGGCTCAAGTGAGTCTCTTGCCTCCGCCTCCCAAGTAGCTAGGACCACAGGCACCCGCCACAACACCCGGCCATTTTTTT
>CAUYQV010028977.1:0-18492 GCA_963574575.1 Galagoides demidoff | reverse complement strand
CCGATGCCCGCCACAATGCCCGGCCATTTTTTGGTTGCAGCCATCATTGTTGTTTGGCGGGCCTGGGTTGGGGATTCGAACCCGCCACCTTAGGTGTATGTGGCTGGCGCCTTAGCCGATTGAGCCACAGGCGCCGAGCCTCAAAAATCTTTATTTACAGTTTTTTTTTTTTTTTACATCAGCTGAATTTTTTTTTTTTTTTTTTTTTTTTGAGGCAGAGTTTCACTCTGTTGCCCTTGGTAGAGTGCTGTGGCATCACACAGCTCACAGCAACCTCCAACTCAGGAGCTCAAGTGATTCTCTTGCCTCAGCCTCCGGAGTAGCTAGGACTACAGGTGCCCACCACAAGGCCCGGCTATTTTTGGTTACAGTTAGGCTGGGGCCGGGTTTGAACCTGCCACCCTCAGTATATGAAGCCGGTGCCCTACTCACTGAGCCACAGGCACTGCCCTCAGTTGAATTCTTTATATAACCAGAAAAAGGGATGATTCAAAAATTTGGTTTATGGCTTTTTAAGGAACTGTAGTAGGAAAATTAATTTTTTTTTTTTTTTTTTGGTCAGGGTTGGGTTTGAATCCACCACCTCCAGCATATGGAGCCAGTGCCCTACCCTTTTAGTCACAGGCGCCGCCCGGAAAATAATTTTCATAGGTGAAAAGAATTGAAGTACTACCTAAACATAGCTTGTTTTGGTGGATGTCTTAGTCCATTGAGGGTGCTAAAACAAAATTGGGTGGCTTTCAAATAGTAGAAGGCTATTTCTCGCAGTTTTAGAGGGCAGGAAGTCCAGAAATAATATTCCATTAAGCAAAGTTGAATGCACTGACTTGGGAGATAGTGGCAAGTAGCTTCCTACTCTACTGTTGGTTTCATTTGTTCTAGAAAATATTCTTTTTTTCCTTTCTGTTATTTTTCTGTGTGTATTTGTTTTGGGGACAGAAGAAAGAATATTTTTATATTTTCCTTTGGGGGATGCATTTTTAAATATTTCTAATTTTCAAAAAATTGCAGATATAGTTAAAGCTGTTTTGTACTCCCTCTGATCCCATTTTCTTCTCTCTGGTTTTAACTAGTTATTATTATTAACTGTTATTATTAGCCAGAATTTATTATTCTGAAGTTTATTTGAGACCCATCTATCCCTCTTTTATCCTTTTATTGCATATGTATATGTTCATAAAACAATAATTACAGTGTAACAACTTCACATAAAAGCATACTGTATTCTTCTGCAACTTGCTTTTTAAATCTGTTATATATATGATTTTATTCCTGTTTATACATGTACAATTTAGTTCATTCATTTTAACTAGATGTATCATATTCTAAGATTGTTGGTTTATTCATTTCTGCTATGCAGGAACACTTTACAGGATGTTTTTTGTTTTGCTATTATAAACAATGCTTAAGGAAGCATGCATTTGCGTGTATCTGGAATAGTTTTTATCTGATATAAAACATTGTGAAAGGTATATATAAGAACATATGAATTATGTTTGTGTAGCTCATAGTTTAAAAAATAATACCGTATGGTGGCTCATGCCTGTAATCATCTCACTTTGGGAAGCTGAGGCAGGAGGATCATCAGGTGTTCAAGACCAACCTTAGCACTATATTGAGACCCTGTCTCTACAAAAAACAGAAAAATTATCCGGGTATGGTTGCACATACCTGGGAGGCTGAGGCAGGAGGATTGCTTGAGCCCAGGAGTTTGAGGTTGCTGTGAGCTATGATCATGCCATTGGCCTCATACCTAGGCAACAATGGCATTGACCCCATCTTTTAAAAAAAAAAAATTATAGTATTTGCAATACATGTAATTAGATCCAAACTGCATAAAAACTCTTAGCCTCAAGTGATCTTCCTGCTTCAGCCTCCTGAGTATCTGGTGCTACAGAAGTGTGCTGCCATGCCCAGCTAATATTTTAATTTTTGATAAGGCTGGTCTCAAAATCCTGACCTCAAGCTGTCCTCCCACCTTGATCTCCCAAAGTGCTAGGGTCATAGGCTTGAGCCACCATACCTGGCCTAAAAATCTTTGTTACCTTTTAATAACTGAAATTCTTGATTTTAATGAAGCTGAATTTATTAGTCTTTCAAGATTTATGTTTCTTTAAATAAACTTTGCATCTTTCCTGGTGGCATTAAGATAACTTTTCTATGGGATTTCTGAAAGTCTTAGTTTATACTCTCATATTTAAGTCTCTAATCCATAGGGAATGACTTTTGTGTAGGGATTCACTTTTATTTTTTTCCATATAACTGATAAGTAATTGTTTCCACTTATTTATTGAATAGTCCATTTTCCCCTTGTGATCTTCAGTGTGTGTTTGCTTAAAAATTAGGTTTCCTAGGCCAGGCTCCATGACTCAGATCTGTAATCCTAAGCACTCTGCAGACTGAGGTGGACTGATTGCTTGAGCTCAGAAGTTCGAGACCAGCCTGAGCAAGAGCGAGATCCCGTTTTTAAAAATAGCCGGGTGTTGTGGTGGGCACCTATAGTCCTAGCTACTTGGGAAGCTGAGGCAACAGGATTGCTCAAGCCCAAGAGTTTGTTTGAGGTTGCTGTGGATTATGATGCCACAGCATTCTCTCCAGTGCAACATAGTGAGACACTGTCTCAAAAGTAAAAAAAGTTTTGGGGACTCTCTATTCTGCTATCTTTTCTAGTGCTAGTGACTCATTATTTATCTTAATTATTATAGCTTTATAGTAAGTCTTAATTTGAAGTATGACAAGTCCCCAAAACTTTTTCTTTAGGAAAACTCATAATAATTTTCTATATTAGTTTTACAATCAGACTGGACTTTGAATGATACTGCATTGAGTCTCTGGATCAAGTTAGGGAGAATTGATTGACATCATTATGATATTGAGGCTTCCTGTCTAAAGACATAATATGTGTTCTATTTTTTAAAAATTCATTCTAGGACGGCGCCTGTGGCTCAGTGGGTAGGGCACTGGCCCCGTATACTGAGGGTGGTGGGTTTAAACCCAGCCCTGGCCAAACTGCAGCAAAAAAATAGCCAGGCATTGTGGTGAGCGCCTGTAATTTCAGCTACTTAGAAGGCAAGAGAATTGCCTACGCCCAGGAGTTGGAGGTTGCTGTGAGCCGTGATGCCACAGCACTCTACCCAGGGCAATAAAGTGAGACTCTGTCTCTTAAAAAAAAAAAAATTCTTCCAATTAAGTTTAAATTTTTTTTCTTACATAAAGAACTTATATATTGTGGGAGCATGCCTATGGTTCATCTTACAAGGGTACATGTGAATCTTTCTAAATGTAGAGTATAAATGTCTTAACACAATAATTAAGAAAATGACATGAAAGCTATGTTGACCAGTTTGATGGAAGTATTTCAGATTGTGTATAGAACCAGCACACTGTAACCCATGACTGCATTAGTGTACACAGCTATGATTTAATTAAAAAAAAAACTTACATATCAGATGTCAGAAGTTTTCCTAGGATATATATATTTTTATTATTTTTTGTAAAAATTTAAAAAAAAATTACTTTTTTTGGCTGGGCAGGGTGACTCACATCTGTAATCCTAGCACTACTGGGAGGCCCAGGTAGGTGGATTGCTTGAGGAATTCTAGACCAGCCTGAGCAAGAGTGAGACCCTTTCTCTACTTAAAATAGAAAAGCTAGCCAAGTGTAGTGGTACATGCCTGTAGTCCCAGCTACTTGGGAGGCTGAGGCAAGAGGATTGTTCAGGCCCAAGAGTTTAAGGTTGCTGTGAGCTATGATGCCACGGCACTCTCCCCAGGGCCACAGAGTGAGACTCTCTCTTTAAAAAAAAAAATTATGTTTTCTGATTGTTTATAGAAGTGGAGCTAACTTTTATTTTCTCACACTTATTGACTTACCTCTAGGTTCTTTTGGATTATTTACTAGACACTTGATAATCTGCAAATAGTTGTAGTTTTGTTTCTTCATCTTTATTCCCCCCCCCCCCCATGTGTATCTGTTAAAGTTTTCCAGTGTTGAATAGTAGTGGGAAAGCTTTTTATTTTTTGGGTTAAAAAACAGAAATTTATTTTGTCAATTCTAGAGGGTATAAGTCCCAGATCAAAAGCTTTTATTGTTTTACTATGAAATACAGTGTTTGCTGTAAGCTTTGTTTTTTTGAGATAGTGTCTCACTTTGTTGCCCTTGATAGATTTCTATGGCGTCATAGCGCACAGCAACCTCAAACACTTGGGCTTAAGTGATTCTTTTGCCTCCATCTCCCAAGTAGCTGGGACTAGAGGTACCTGCCACAACGCCTATTTTTAGAGACAAGGTCTCGCTCTGGCTCAGGCTGGTCTTGAACCTGTGACCTAGGCAAACTACCCACCTTGGTCTCCCTGAGTGCTTGGATTATAGGTGTGAGCCGCTGCACCCGGCCAGCTTTTTAAAAAATAAATGCCCTTATTAAATTAAGGAAATACTCTTCTACTTCTATATTTCTAAGTTTTAAAATTCCTGAATAGTTATTGGGTAATACCACACTTGATCTTAGGCAAAAGGCCAAGAAGTGATGTTGGGTAATATCAAATACTTGTTCAGCCTTCATTCAGGCAATTATATATTTTTTTCTTCCTTTATAACAAATTGCATTATTTTCTGATTTCTAATTATTAAATTAAACTTGCATTTCTGAGACTGGTCTTGTTGAATAATTAAAAAAATTGATTTCTGGCTCGGCACCTGTAGCTCAAGTGGCTAAAGCACCAGCCACATACACCAGAGCTAGAGGTTTGAATCCAGCCCAGACCTGCCAAACAACAATGACAACTACACCCAAAAAATAGCCAGGCGTTGTGGCAGGTGCCTGTAGTCCCAGCTACTTGGGACTTGGAGGTTGCCTTGAGTTGTGATGCTATGGCACTCTACCCAGGGTAACAGCTTGAGGCTCTGTCTCAAAAAAAAAAAAAAAAAAAAGATTTCTGAGTTAGATTTGCTAGTATTTTGTTTAGAGTGTTTGCATTTTTTTTATTTTTTTGAGACAGAGCCTCAAGCTGTCCCCCTAGGTAGAGTGCTGTGGCAGCACAGCTCACAGCAACCTCCAACTCCTGGGCTCAAGCGAGTCTCCTGTCTCTGCCTCCCAAGTAGCTGGGACCACAGGTGCCCACCACAATGCCAGGCTATTTTTTTTTTTTTTTGGTTGCAGCCATCATTGTTGTTTGGTGGACGGGGCTGGATTTGAACCTGCCACCCTAGGTGTATGTGGCTGGCGCCTTAGCCGCTTGAGCCACAGGCGCCAAGCCGTTTGCATTTATTTTTATGAGTGAGACTGATTTATTGATTTGTAGTATTCCTTGTAGCTCCTGTCTGGATTTCATGTCAAGGTTATTCTAGCCTCATAAAATCAGTTGAAAGTTTATCTTTTTATGTTCTCTACATCTTTATATAATACTAGGATTTTATATTGTTTAGACTTTCCTATAAAGCCCTCTGGGCTTAGTTCTCTTACTTTTTTGAGGTAAGATTTTAAACTACTGATACCATTTTTTGAATTGTAGTCAGACTGTTGTGATTCTTTTTTCAGTTTTGGAAAATTGTATTTTTCTAATGTCCATTGCAACTCAGAATTTGTTTTTTTTTTTTTTTTATGATCTGTGTGTTTAATCAGTGGGAGCTGAACTGGTGTCCTGTTTTTCATTCCTAGTCTTTATTTATTCCTTTATTTTTTCTTGATTTTTTTCAGTGTATATATATTACTAGCTTTGTTAATTTTATTGTCTGTGGGTTTTGTTGTTATTAATTTTGCTCTGAACATTTTCTTTTCTTTTCTTTTTTTTTTTTTTTAAGACAGAGCCTCAAGCTATCCGCCTGGGTAGAGTGCTCTGGCATCACAGCTCACAGCAACCTCCAACTCCTGGGCTCAAGCGAGTCTCCTGCCTCTGCCTCCCAAGTAGCTGGGACCACAGGCGCCCGCCACAACGCCCGGCTACTTTTTGGTTGCAGCTGTCATTGTTGTTTGGTGGGCCCGGGATGGATTTGAACCTGCCACCTTAGGTGTATGTGGCTGGTGCCTTAGCCACTTGAGCCAAAGGCACTGAGCCTGAACATTTTCTTTTCTTGTGTTTATTCTGCTGTTTTTTTATACTTGACATTTTAATCTTTTTTTTTTTTGAAACAGAGTCTCATTATGTTACCCTGGGTAGAGTGCTATGGTGTCACAGTCACAGCAACCTCCAACTCTTGGGCTTAAGTGATTGATTCTTTTGCCTCAGCCTCCCGAGTAGCTAGAACTACAGGTGCTTGCCACAATGCCTGGCTATTTTTTGTTGCAGTTGTCATTGTTATTTAACTGGTCTAGGCTGGGTTTGAGCCCGCCAACTTAGGTGTATGTGGCTGGTGCTGTAACTAACCACTGTGCTACGGGTGCCAAGCCTTTAATCTTGTTTTTAATTGTGGTAAAATGTACGTAATAACAAAATTTACCATCTTAACCATTTAGAATTTTTTCATTGAGGTAAAATACACATAATTTACCAACTTTACCATTTTTAAGTATACATTTCATTGGTAAAAATACATTTATATTCTTTCCTCCCCTTTCTTTTCCTTTCTCCCACACCTTCCTGGACTCTGGTAACCACCAGTCTACTCTCTGTCTTCATGAGATCCACTTTTTTAGCTTCTGCATTTGAGTGAGAACATGCAATATTTGTTTTTCTGTGCTTAGCTTATTTCATTTAACATAGTGGTTTCTAGTACTATCTATGTTGCTGCTAATGATAGAAGGTCATTCTTTTTTTTTTTATGGCTGGATAAAATTCTGTTATGTATATGTGCCACATTGTCTTTATCCATTCATTCATTGATGGGCGCTTAAGTCGATCCCTATTTTAACTATTGTAAATAGTGCTGCAATAGACATGAGAATGCACAGATCTCTTTGATACATTAATTTCCTTTCTTTTGGATATATACCCGGTAGTGGGATTGCTGGATCTTAGGGGAATTTGATTTTTAGTTTTTTGAGCAACCTCCATACTGTTCTCAATAGTAGCGGTACTAACTGACATTACTAACAGTGTATGAGAGTTCCCTTTTTCCCACATTCTTGTCAACATATTGTTGCCTGTCTTTTTGATACAAACCATCTTAACTGGGGTGAGATGATACTGCATTGTGGTTTTAATTTGCTCTTCTCTGAGCTAGTGATGATACGTGTTTTCATGTACCTGTTTTCCACGTATACCAGTGTCTTGGCATATTTCCCCAATGTTTTATTCTAGTTGTTCCATAGTTTCAAGCCTTAGATTCAAGTCTTTTTTTTTTTTTTTTTTTTTTGGGACAGAGACTCAAGCTATTGCCCTGGGTAGAGTGCTGTAATATCACAGCTCACAGCAACCTCCAACTCCTGGTCTTAAGCGATTCTCTTGCCTCAGCCTCCCAAGTAGCTGGGACTACAGGCACCCGCCACAACGCCCAGCTATTTTTTGGGTGTAGTTGTCATCGTTGTTTGGCAGGCCCCGGCTGGATTCAAACCCACTAACTCTGGTGTATGTGGCTAGCGCCTTAGCCTCTTGAGCTACAGGTGCTGAGTCAGATTCAAGTCTTTAATCCGTTTTGATTTAGTTTTTGTGTATGGTGAAAGATAGAGGTCTAGTTTCATTCTTCTGCATGTAGTTATCATCCAGGTTTCCTAGCACCATTTATTGAAAAGACTGGCATTTCCCCGTTGTAAGTTCTTAGCGTCTTTGTTGAAATGAATTTGTTGTAAATGCACATTTATATTGGGGTTTTCATTCCATTCCATTGTTCTGTATGTCTTTTTTAATGCCAGCATCATGCTGCTTTGGTTACTATAGCTTTGTAATACATTTTTAAGTTAGTGCAATGCCTCCAGCTTTGTTGTTTTTGCTCAGAATTGCTTTGGCTATTCACGGTCTTGAATGGTTCCAGTAAGTTTTAGGATTTTTTTTTCTATTTCTACGAAGAATGTCATTGGTATTTTGATAGAGATTGCATTGAATCTGTAAATTGCTTTGGGTAGTACTGTCATTATAACAGTATTAAATCTCTAATCTGTGAGCATAGAATATCTTTCCTTTTTTTAGGTCTTCTGTTTCTTTGATCAGAGTTTTATGGTTTTCCTTGTATGTCTTTCACTTCTTTGGTTAGATTGATTCCATGGTATTTTGTATTTTTTGTAGCCATTGTAAATGGGATTTCTTTTTGAGATTGCTAACTGTTGGCATATATAAATGATACTGATTTTTGCATGTTAACTTTGTCTCCTGCAGCTTTATTGAATTTATCAGTTCAGTCAGTTTTTTGATGAAGTCTTTAGGATTTTTCTAGATGTAAGATTGTGTTGTCTGTGAACAAGGTTAATTTCACTTCCTCTATAATTTGGATGCCCTTTATTTTTTTTTCTTAATGTCTCTGGCTAGGACGTCCAGTAATATGTTGAATAATAGCAATGAAAGTGGGCATCCTTGGCTTGATCCAGTCTTTAGAAGAAAAGGCCTTCAATTTTTCCATGTTTAATACAATATTAGCCAAAGGTTTTTCATGGATGGCCTTTACTATTTTCAGGTATGTTCTTTCAATGAGGGTTTTTATCATGAAGGGATGTTGAATTTTATCAAATGCTTTTTTGTCATCTATTGAAATAATTAGATAGTTTTTGTTCTTGAGTCTGTTAATGTGGAATATCATTGATTTGTGTATGCTGAACCATCCTTGAGCATCACTGGGATGAATTCCATTTGATTGTGGTGAATGATTTTGTTTCTTTTTTTTTTTTTTTCTTTTTGAGACAGAGTCTCACTATGTCACCCTTGGTAGAGTACTGGGCATAATAGCTCACAGCAACCACAAACTCTTGGGCTTAAGTGATTCTCTTGCCTTAGCCTCCCAAGTAGCTGGGACTACAGGTGCCCATCACAATACTTGGCTATTTTTTTGTTGCAGTTGTCATTGTTGACAGGCCTAGGCCATGTTTGAACCTACCTGTCTTGGTGTGTTTGGCCGGCGCCATAACCATTGTGCTACCAGCGCTAAGCCTGGTGAATGATCTTTTTAATTTGTTGTTGCTTTGGGTTGAGGATTTTTGCATCTACATTCAGTAATATTTGCCTGTAGTTTTCTTTTTTTGTTGTGCCCTTGCCTAGTTTCAGAGTAATGCTGGCTTTGTAGAATGACTTTGAAAGTATCCCTTGTTTGAAGCCTTTGAGTATGATTGGTATTAGTTCTTTAAATGTTGGGGAGAATTCATCAGTGAAACTATCAGGTCTGGGGTTTTTCTTTGGTGGGAGAGATTTTTTATTACAGGTTTACTCTCATTACCCATTATTGGTTTGTGGGGGTTTTCTTTTTCTTCGTGGTTCATTCTTGGTAGGTTGAATGTATCCAGGAATTATCCCTTTCTTTTAGATTTTTCAGTTTGTTGGTGTATAGTTCATAATAGTCTAATGATTTTAATGTATTTCTGAGATCTCAGTTATGTTTCCTTTTTTGTTTCTGATTTTATTTATTTTGGTCTTTTTTTTTTTTTCCAGTCAATGACAGGTTTGTTGATTATCTTTTCAGGAAAAAACCCTACTTTTTGTTTCATTGATTTTCTGATTTTTTAAAGTTTAAATTACATTTATTTCTACTCTGGTCTTTATTATTTCTTTCCTTGTATTAATTTTGGATTTGGTTTGATCTTTTCTAGTTCTTTGAGGTGCACGTTAGATTGTTAATTTGAAAATTTTCTGCTTTTTTTTTTCTTTTTGGTTTATTAAATCATTTAGTGTTTTAAATAATTTTCTTTTTCTTTCTTTTTTTTTTTTAGAGACAGAGTCTTACTTTGTCACTCTTGGTAGAGTGCTGTAGTGTCATAGCTCTTAGTAACCTCCATCTCTTGGGCTTGGGCGATTTTCTTGCCTCGGTGTCCCCAGTAGCTGGGACTAAAGGTGCCCACCATAGTGCTCAGCTACTTTTTGTTGCAGTTTGTCCGGGACTGGGTTCAAACCCGCCACCCTCAGTATATGGGGCTGGTGCCCTACTCACTGAGCCACATACGTGGCCCCTAAATAATTTTCTTTTTATTGTTGGGAATTCATTGAGAGTACAGAGAACCAGGTTATACTGATTGCATTCATTAGGTAAATTTCCTCTTGTAATTGTGTCCTGCTCCTAAGAGGTGTGTCACACACCATGAACACCCCCTTTCTCCTTCCCTCTCCCCACTCCCTCCTCCCCATTCTTCCACCCCCTACCCTGTACTAGGTCATCAGTTGTCCTCCTATCAGAATTGAGTACATTGAATTCTTGCTTCTCCATTCTTGTGATGCTTTACTAAGAAGTATTTGTTCTACCTCCATCTGGTTAATACAAAAAATTTGTTCTACCTCCATCTCTTTTAATGGATGAATAAATAGTATTCCATGGTATACACATATATCACATCTTGTTAATCCATTCTGGATTGGTGGGCATTTAGGTTGTTTTCACAATTTGGCAATTGTAAATTGAGCTGTAATAAATAGTCTAGTGCAAATGTCCTTATGATAAAATGATTTTTTTTCCCTTCTGGGTAGATGCCAGTAATGGGATTGCACACTCAAATGGGAGGTCTAATTTGAGTTCTTTGAGAATTCTCTATACTTCCTTCCAAAACGCTTGTATTAGTTTGCAGTCCCACCCAGTAGCATCTGCAGCTTTGAGATCTTGTGATGTGAGCCATTCTCTCTGGGGTTAGGTGATATCTCAGGGTGTTTTTAATTTTCATTTCTTATGAGCATTTTTTCATATGTCAGCCAGTTGTCTTCTTTAAAGAAGGTTCTATTTATCTCTCTTTCCCATTGATATAAGGGATTGTTGGCTCTTTTTTTGTTGATTGAGTTCTCTGTAGATCCTAATCATCAAGCTTTTGTCCGATTGATAATACGCAAATATCTTTCTCATCTGATGGTTGTCTGTTTGCTTTGGTTTTGTTGTTTCCTTTGCTTACAGAAGCTATTCAGTTTAATTAAGTCCCATTTGTTTATTTTTGTTGTTGTTGCAGTTGCCACTGAAGTCTTCTTTAGGCTGATGACTTTAAGTGTTTTCCCCACACTTTCTTAGAGGATTTTTATTGTTTCATGCCTTAGATTTAGATCTTTTGTCCATCTTGAATCAATTTTTGTGAGTGGAGAAGGGTATGGGTTCAGTTTCAGTCTTTTAAATGTATTACCCAGTTCTCCCAGGACCATTTATTAAATAGGGGTTCTTTCCCCCAGTGTATGTTCTTGTTTGGTTTATCAAAGATCAGGTGGCTGTGAGATGTTAGTTTCATCTCATGGTTTCTATTTGGTTCCAGATATCTATGTCTCTGTTTTTGTGCCAATACCATGCTGTTTTGATCACTATGGCCTTGTAGTACAGCCTAAAGTCTGGTAGGCTGATGCCTCTAGCTTTGTTTTTATTACTAAGAATTGCCTTGGTTATACAGATTTTTTTTGTTGTTGTTCCATACAAAACAAAGAATTATGTTTTCCAAATCTTGAAAGTATGATGTTGGTATTTTAATGAGGATTGCATTGAATCTCTAGATTGCTTTGGGAAGTATAGATATTTTATATATATATTTTTTGGCTAGGGCTAGGTTTGAATCCGCCACCTCGGGCACGTGAGACCAGTGCCCAATCCAATCCCCTTGAGCCACAGGCGCTGCCCGGAGGTATAGATATCATAACAAGGTATAGATATTATAACAATGTTGATTCTTCCCAGCCGTGAGCATGGTTTGTTCTTCCACTTGTTAATATCTTCTGCTATGTCTTTTCTTAAGGTTTCATAGTTTTCTTTATAGGAGTCCTCCACCTCTTTTATTAGATATGTTCCTAGGTATTTCATTGTTTTTGAAGCTACTATGAAGGTATTGTGTCCTTGATTAGCTTCCCATTTTGGCTGTTGTGGGCATATACGAAGGTTACTGATTTGTGGACATTGATTTTATATCCTGAGACATTACTGTATTTTTTGATCACTTCAGGAGTCTTGTGGTTCTTTCAGGATAAGATCATATTGTCAGCAAAGAGAGAGAGAGAGTTTGACCTCCTCTGCATCCATTTGGATGCCATTTCTTTCCTTCTCTTACCTGATTGTGTTGGCTAGAACTTCCAGCATTATGTTGTATAGTAATGGTGATAGAGGACAACCTTGGCTGGTTCCAGTTCTGGGGGGAAAGCTTTCAGTTTTACTCCAGTGAGTATAATATTAGGTGTAGGTTTGTAGTAGATAGCTTTGATCAGTTTAAGAAATGTGCCATCTATGCCTACATTCTTCAGTGTTATTAGAAAAGGATGCTGAATTTTATCAAATGCTTTTTCTGCATCTATTGAGAGGATCATATGGTCTTTGTTTTTGCTTCTGTTGATATGGTGAATTAGGTTTGTGAACTTGCCTATGTAAAACCAGCCTTGCATCCCTGGGATAAAACCTACTTGGTTGAGATGTATTACTTTTTTTAATGAGAAGCTGTAATCTACTGGTTAGGATTTTATTGAGAAGTTTTGCATCTATATATTCATTAGTGAAATTGGTCTGAAGTTCTCCTTTTTAGTTTGGTCTTTTCCTGGTTTTGGTATCAGGGTGACGTTTGCTTTGTAGAACCAAAGAGTCTTTCATTCTCAATTTTTTGGGATAATTTCTGCAGTATGGGAATAAGCTCTTCTTTGAAGGTTTGATAGAATTCTGGTGTGAAGCCATCTGGACCAGGGCATTGTTTTTTGGGAGTTTTTTTGTTTTTGTTGGAAGATTTTTTATTGTTTTTTTGATCTCAGTGCTTGAAATTGGTCTGTTCAGGAGATCTTTTCCTTCTTGGTTAAGTCTAGGGAGAGGGTATGATCACAAGTATTAATGCATTTCCTCCACATTGTCATATTTCTGGGCATAGTTTCTTGTAGTAGTCAGAGATAAGATAATCTCTTATATCTCTGTGGCATCTGTTGTTGTTTTGCCTTCAGTGTTTCTAATTGAGGTTACTAGGGATTTTACTTTTCTCTTTCTAGTTAGTCTGGCCAAAGGTTTTTCTATTTTGTTTATTTTTTCAAAAACCCAACTTTTTGTAGCCGGGCGTAGTAGCTCATTCCTGTAATCCCAGCACCTGGGAGGCTGAGGTGGGTGGATTGCCTGTGTTTATAGGTTTGAGACCAGCGTGAGCCTGAGTGAGACCTTGTCTCTAAAAATAAAATAGCTGGATGTTGTGGCGGGCACCTGTAGTCCTATCTACTCAGGAGTCTGAGGCAAGAGAATTGCTTGAACCTCAGTGTTTGAGGTTGCTGTGAACTGTGATGCCACAGCACTCTACCAAGGGTGACAAAGTGAGACTCCCCCAAAAAGAAAAGGCCAACTTTTTGTTTTGTTATTTTTCTAAATGATTTTTTTGTTTTCAGTTTCATTAATCTCTGATTTAGTTTTGGTTATTTCTTTTCTTCTGCTGGGTTTAGGATTACATTGTTCTTCTTTTACCAATTCCATAAGATAGTTTGTGAGTTTGTCGATGGGCTCTCTTTCTCTTTTTCGATTGTAGGCATCTAATGAGATAAATTTTCAGTCGTCTTAGGACTGCTTTGGCTGTATCCCACGGGTTATGGTAACTTGTGTCTACAGTGTTATGTTTGAGGAATTTAACAGTTTCCTCTTTTCTCTCTTCCCGAATCCTCTACTTTTTAAATATAGGCATTTTTTTTTGACTATAAACTTCCCTCTTAATACTGCTTTGCCATATCCCGTAGATTTTGATATGTTGTGATGCTATCATATTGTTATAGTTGTTCTATTTTATTATTAGTTACTGTTGTTCCTCTTATTGTGCCTTATAAGTAAACTTTTTCATAGCTATGTATGCATAGGAAAAAACAATGTAGATTTAGAGTTAGGTACTGTTTGTGGTTTTGGCTTCCACTGGTGGGAGAGGAAACTACTACATCATTATTTCCCCCTTATTCTGGATTGATAGTTTTGTTAAGCATATAGAATTCTAGGTAGCTATTTTTTTCTCATCATCTCACTGTCTTTCTGCTGTCATTGGTGTTGAGAGTTCAGTTGTCATTATAGTTTCCATATTTTATTGGTTATATTTTCTCTCTGGCGTTTTTTTAGGTCTTCTTTTTGGTTCTTTGTGGCTGTGTAGTTTCACCAAAATGTTTATAGGTATATGGATTTCTTTTTATGTATCCTGCTTTGGATATTTGACCTTCCTGGAATGAGGATTGTCGTTGTCTAACAGTTCTAAAAAAAAAAAAAAAATCAGCCATTACTTTCTCTCTCTCTCTTTTTTTTTTTAAGTTTTTATTTGGTATTTTCTGTTGTTGCAGTTTGGCTGGGGCTGGCTTTGATCCCACCATGCTCGGTATATGGGGCTGGTGCCCTACTGACTGAGCCATAGGCGCCACCCTACTTTTTTAAGTAATATTTTTTTTTATATTTCTATTAATCTTCTGGGACTGTAGTTAGTTGTATACAATATTGTTTGAGGCTGAGCCAAGTAATGTACTGTGATTCAGTTTACCTGTACAACCTTTTGTGTCTACTAAAGTTAATTAAGTGTGTCACTTTTTCATTGGCTTAATTTTTTACATACCTACTGTTCTTTACATCACTAGTATACTGTCAGAAGTATTTTACACAAAGTCAAACCTGTTATTCTGTCCAGTGCGGTTGTTTTTCCTGAATACTTCCTCCTATTCTCCTGTTTAGAGTTGACTCCTTGCGTCATTCTAGGTTCTCCTTTCATCATCATTTTGGAAATTCCCATTGTTTTCTCTCCTGTTTGGATTTCTCTGTTTTGTGAAGTCCATTAGTTTGGAGAAAATTGCCCACTAGCTTGCTGGAAAAATTAAATTTAATAAATTTTGCGACCTTGCATGCTTCAGAATGCTTTATTTTACCTTATTATTATTTGATGATTTGTCTCGGCATTAAATTGTAGTATGAAAACGTTTTTTTCTGAGAATTTTGAAAGTTTTTTTCCATTGCCTTGTAGTTTATCACTGAGATAATTACTGACTCTAATGCCATTGTGGTTTTTGTAATTTGTCAGAAATATATTTACTTTTCTTTTCTGGAAGTCATTGGGATGATGGTGATTATTTTGTTTTTGCTATTCTGTAGTTCAATAATAACATGCTGGATTATCAGATGGGTCTCTTTGAGTTTGGAGACTCATGCTCTTCAAGACTGAGACATTTCTTGTATTGTTTCTTTGGTAATGTCTTCTTTCCATTTTTATTTCTGTATTCTTCTTCCCATATTGTAATTGATTATATAATTTTCCACACTTTTTTCTCTCATAGTCTATGTCTTATTTTCTTTTTCCTGGAAAGAGTCTCAATTTTCTCTTCCAATTCTTTAATGTTTTATTGCAGACCTGAGACCGTTAACCTTAGAAAGATGTACTTGCAAGATTGGCTGTAGGGTGGTTTCCTACTATTTCCTGATAATGTGTAAAACTGTGCATAAAAAAACAAACAAAAAAACTGTGCATAAATGTGATTTATGTGGAACACCTGCTTTCCTTCTGGATATCTGAAATTTTGGTATGTTCTAGATAGGCGGTGCCCCCAGTAAAAAACCCTGAGCTCTAAGTATCTAATGAACTTGCCTGGTAGGCAATATTTCCCATGTTGTCATAAGTCATTGCTGATGGAATTTAGCTTGTCTGTATACTGTCCTGGGAGAGGACTCTTTGAAGCTTGTACTGGCCGGGCATGTAATTTCAGCACTCTGGGAGGTTGAAGTGGGAGGATTTCTTAAGGTCAGAAGTTTGAGATCAGCCTGAGCAAAGGGAGACCCCATCTCTACTAAAAATAGAAAAAAAAAGAAAAGAAAAGAAAAGAAACTTGTATTGTGTTTCTTCTGGACCTTTCTCCATTTTTAGTTTTTCTTTTTGCTGATTTTGCTTTGTTTTATTTTGCTCTAATAAATCATTGCTGTGATTGTGACTTTATCCCTACCCCTGTGAATTCAAGCAAACCACTGAACCTTTTGATGGTCTCGGGGCCTCCCAACTATTGTCAGATTTAACATTTGAATGTTTTTTTTTGTACTTTATTCTCACTCGTGCTCTCTCTCTTTTTTCTTTTTTTTTTTGTGAGACAGAGTCTCAAGCTGTCACAGTGGATGAGTGCTGTGGCATTACAGCTCACAGCAACCTCCAACTCTTAGGCTTAAGTGATTCTTTTGCCTCAGCCTCCCAAGTAGCTGGGACTACAGGTGTCCCCCACAATGCCTGGCTGTTTTTTGGTTGCAGTTGTTTAGTTGGCCAGGGCTGGGTTCAAACCTGCCATCCTAGGTTTATGTGGCTGGCGTGCTTGCCAACTGAGCTACGGGAGCCACCACTCGCTTGCGCATTCTCTCTCTCTCTTTTTTTTTTATTAGAGACCGTCTCACTTTGTCACCCTCAGTAGAGTTCTGTGGCATCACAGCTCATAGCAACCTCTAGCTCTTGGCCTTACGTGATTCTCTTGCCTCAGCCTCCTGAGTAGCTGGGACTACAGGCACCCACCACAATGCCTGGCTATTTTTTGTTGTTGCAGTTTGGCTGGGGCCGGGTTTGAACCTGCGACTCTCCGTATATGGGGCTAGCACCCTACTCACTGAGCCACAGGTGCTGCCCAGTCGCGCTCTATTTTTAAAATAGAATCTTTTCACTTTTTTCTGATGTTTTTTAGGATGTTAATGACCTCTTTTTGAAGCTTTCTTCTCATTTCTTATTTTTCCTCAAAATTAATTTTGTTTACTTGGTTCCCTTTCTTTCTTGATAACAGACTTTCCTATACCTGGTATGATTCCAGGCAGTCTGTTCACACTTTGAATATCTACTCTTAGATCTTAAACGTTCTCATTTCTCTTTCTTTCTCATATGAAAGATAACTATGTTGATCTGTGGGTTAATTAACTTCATTGTGGCGATCATTTCAGAATATATACAAGTATCAAATCATATTGTACATCCTAAATATATACAGTTTTTATTTTTCACTATAGTTTGTTGGTTTGTTCCTTTCTTCTTTGCTTTTCTTTTCTTTCTCTCTCTTTCTTTCTTACAAAGACTCTGTTGCCTGGGTTAGAGTGCAATAGTGTTGTCAGAGCTCACCATAACTTCACACTTCTGGGCTCAAGCGGTCCTCCCACCTCAGGCTCCTGAGTACCTGCAACTATAGACACATGCCACCATGCCTGGATAATTTTTCTTATTTTATAGAGCTGGGGGTCTTACTCAGGCTGATCTTGAACTCCTGGGCTCAAGCAATCTTCCTACTTAAGCCTTCCAAAATGCTGGGATTACGGACATGAATCACAGTGCCTGGCCTTGTCAGTTAATATTTCAGTAAAACTGGAAATAACCAAAAGTCTGTTTCTAAATATGAGATTGTTGGAAGATCACGTGTATGAGCTTTACCACAGGGTAGGTTGGTGACCCTTTAAACATAGGTCTTTTCTTTGAATATCCAGTTTCTTTTTGAGACAGTCTCAAGCTGTCGCCCTGGGTAGAGTGATGTGACGTCATAGCTCACAGCAATCTCCAGCTCTTGGGTGTAAGCGACTCTCTTGCCTTAGCCTCCCAAGTAGCTGGGACTACAGGTGCCTGCCACAATGCCCAGCTATTTTTGTTGTTGTTGTTGTTGTTTTTGCAGTTGTCATTGTTGTATTAGCTGGCCTGGGCTGGGGTTCGAACCTGCCAGCCTTGGTGTATGTGGCCGGCACCCTAACCCACTGAACTATGGGTGCTGCCCAGTTTCATTTTTCTTTTTTTTTTTCTTTCTTTTTTTTTTTTTTTTTAGAGACAGAGTCTCACCATGTCACTCACCCTTGTGCACACTCTTACCAGTGTGCCGTGGCATCACAGCTCACAGCAATCTCAAACTCTTGGGCTCTTGCCTCAGCCTCCTAAGTAGCTGGGACTACAGGCGTCTGCCACAGTGGCTGGTGCTTTTTTTTTGTTGCAGTTGTTGTTTAGAAGGCCCAGGCCAGTCTTAAGCCCGCCAGCTCTGGTGTGTGTGGCTGGTGCTGTAACCCACTTAGTGACAGGCTCCAAGCCAAATAGCTAATTTCTTTTTTTTTTTTTTTTTTGAGACAGAGCCTCAAGCTATCCCCCCCTGGGTAGAGTGCCACGGCCTCACAGCTCATAGCAACCTCCAACTCCTGGGCTCAAGCGAGTCTCCTGCCTCCGCCTCCCAAGTAGCTGGGACCACAGGCACCCGCCACAGCGCCCGGCCATTTTTTGGTTGCAGCCATCATTGTTGTTTGGCGGGCCCAGGCTGGGGATTCGAACCCGCCACCTTAGGTGTACGTGGCTGGCACCTTAGCCAATTGAGCCACAGGCGCCGAGCCGTTTCTTCCACTCTTCCATCCAGTATTGGTGGAAAGGTGTGCAGCCGAAACTGTAACCAAAGGAGGCATTATGCTTCCAGACAAATCTCAAGGAAAAGTATTGCAAGCAACAGTAGTAGCTGTTGGGTCAGGCTCTAAAGGAAAGGGTGGAGAGATTCAACCAATTAGTGTGAAAGTTGG